>JAZGTJ010005127.1:0-28467 GCA_036877575.1 Botia almorhae
AGACACACTTCACTGGTGAGAGCAAGAGACACGCCGCAGCTGCCCAACAGGAAACCAGTCTGTTGACTTCCTGCATCCTACAATTCACATTCACAGTGAGAATCATATCACAACATCATTTCAATATATATATATATATATATATATATATCATTATATAAACATTTAAATCTAAATTTGTAATAATATTTTAAATGGTAGGGTAGGCAATTTTGAAAGGATAGCAATAGCAAGCTAGCTTTGAAAGCATAAGATCCCGCCCTCCCTTCACAGCATGCGTATACATAGTTTGACCGAATACAATGATCGGATAATCATGTATTTTAAAAACACAACTTAAAATACATAACAAAAAACTTTCTCAAGAAAACGCTCACTCTACCTTCTGAGATAAAGGCACCTCTATTGGGACAGGAATGACTTCAGCGAACAGACATCCGTAAAAAGCCACCCAGAACATGCCCGGGTCACTGTTGGGATACACTAACGCCACCTATTGGACAGATGTGGAAAATCAGACACTGTGTTAAAGTGACAGCTGTACGTTTCTGTAGCACGCAGCTATACATAATGTGTTGAAATGTCTTACTCTGTCTCCGGGCTTCAGCACTGGGTCATTTTTGGTGCCCAGTTTGTTTAGCAGCGTGTATGCTAACTTCAAACTGCGACTCCACAGTTTACCTACAGAGCAGAGGGTAAAAAAAACAACCGATGCAGCAATCAAAAAAACAACAACAGAATGAAACTGGGTAGTTAATTGTAGTTCAACTACTGCACACTAAACAGTGTGACATCTGACCATAGGTGAGGGTGTAGAGTGGTTTGCCAGTGATGTCTAAGGTAGTGAGGGCGGGGCTCTTGGCTTGCGTGGCCCCCCATCGCGCCAGTGCAGCCTGTAGGGCCGGGGGCCAGTTACTGACCACGCCCAGTGGCTCCCCCTTCACTGGAACAATCTGGCGGCCCTCCGGTCGCGGTGTGTTGGGATCTGGCCGAGGAACTGGAGGAAAAGAGGAAGGGAAAATTCACAATATATACAATTAATTATAATACATTTAAACATTTCCTGTGAAAACCATTTCTTTGTGCCTTTAAATAGCTTGAATGTAACTCGACACCCTTCATTTTTCAATTCATTTTGAATATGCTGAATTAATATCTATATGCAAATTAGCCCCGCCTCCACCCAACCAAACCAGCTTGGACTACCTGACTCACTCATTCTCTTTAATGTGATTGGTTACAACACGTTTGTGATGTAAAAAAAAGGGGGGGTTAAAACTTGTTTATGAAGCTGTCTTTGGTAAACTGCAGCTTTAAGGAGCTTATAAACACCACATAAACAACAATTAAAAACGTTCACCACAGGGGGTGTTTAAATATTACACTGTAAACTATGATTTATACCTTCCACAATCTCATCAGTGTCGTCCAGGAAGAACTCACTGAGTGGCGGTTGCTTGGGTCTCTTCAATGTGTTGAGCAGCTGCTGAATTTTACTGGAGACTCGACTGTGCGCTGGAACACCTGTAAACAGAGACAATCTCATGAACATCCTCAGATGTCAGCAATATGAGATGGTCAAACGACACCACAGAACAGTGCAAATGAATCTAGAGAGAGAGAGAGAGACGCTGAGCTGACCGTCGGCGGTTTCCATCACGCTGGAGCGACTCTGGCCGCGACTCACGCCCCTCACAGCGATGTTGGGTGCCAGATCCCCTCTGGAGTTCCTCTCGTGAGGCGCAGAGAACGTGACATCAGGAGGAACACTGCTCCTCTCTGCAGTGAGGACACAACACAGCGATTCATGTGTTTACAGCTCAATATTAAACATGACATGCACGACTGGAGACTAACAGCTTCAGTTAAAGGCCGAGTTGACATTTCTTCTACAAACATGTTTTGTTCTGCTGGTTAAAAGTCTCTTCACATCCTGACGGCAATCACTCAGTAAACTGATCTAAATATATTTGTATCAATATACATCTTCTGTGGAATGTGCAGCACCATAAAATATAGGCTGTTCTACTCACCTGTGAAACTATGTGTGCATTCATGTGTATTGGAGGAGCCTTTAAGATTTGTTGTTCCTTTGTCTTGCCCTAACTGGGTCAAGTGAACTGACGCAGGTAAGTTTAACCACAAAACTGCAGCTCTGTTGTGTATCAGATCTTGTGTACCTACACGTGTGTGTTTGTGTATGACTCATGAATGAAGTACCCATGCGTGTGTGTGCCAGCACGTCGGCGAGGGCGCTGATCTGCCCCTGGCTGTGGTTGGGAGTTTTGCCGTCTCCATGGGAGAGGGTGGAGGAGGCCGAGGAGGAGGTGGAGGAGCTCTGAACCGAGTGGTTGATCCAGCAGTCGGGACTCTGCAGATTCTGAGACAGCATTGCACTGATTGCAGCCTGACGCCTGCGCAGAGAGCCCTCGTCCTCCGACGCTGATGAGGTATCTGTGGACAAATGCAAGTACGTAAGTAAGTTTTTTCAACATTAATTCAACGTTTTTTAACATTTCTGATCCCACCACAAATATAAACATTCACTCATGAAAAACCAAATGTTTACGTTTGCAAGACATAAAAACAAGCTCTGCACGTTATGATAAACCACCAATATGACAGAATCAATGTACCGAAAATATTTAGCAAAGTGTTAAACAAAATATTTTAGAGACTAAAATAACTAGAAATCCAAAACAGAAAACTAAGAAATGCATCTATTTCACAAAATTCAGACCTGTAAATCAGAATTAAAACTCTTGGATATTTCCATCTAATTTCCAACAGGACTGTGGGAACCCTGTGGAAATGATCTGGGCATATGTGAGGGTGCTGTAAGTCTTCTGGTGCATCTGCATGTTCTGCCTTTGAGACCCTGATAGTCTGGAGAGATCTGAAGAGAAGCAGCAGCAGAAGGTCTGTGGGTGGCTTACCAGGAGGAGTACAGTTCTCTGCAGAAGACTGAACAAAAGCTGAGCGGCGTTTGGTGGGCATGGGAAGGGCCATCTTCTGCTCTTTATGCCTGGCCAGAGCTGCCTGCACAGCCTCTGTGTGGATATCTTACAGACCAACGAGAGCAATGAGGAGCAGAGGAGAAAGACAGAAGATAAATTGAGGGAACGCAGTAACACAATGAGACATCCAGTAATGTCACAGAATGTCACAGAGATTCCAGATGCTAAACAGACAGAGAATTCACTGTATCTTCAGGACAGCTGTGTGTTCACACTGAGACTCTGTGTCACACCTCATCTGACTTTCATCAGAAACGCACAAAGTAAAGATAGACTGATCTGAATTCAGTTACCTGACCTGTAGCGGTCATCGCGTGCCCCACCGCTGCGGTGAGCTCGGTGCTGCCGTGGGGCAGGGGTAGGGGCGGAGTTAGGGCTGGAGGCGGGGTTTGAGGAATGACCCGGGGTCAACCTGATACTCATGGGTGCATCTGTAGAGATCACAGCAGATAAAACAAAAACTCCACACACTGTAACAGACACACACATGCAAAAAATATAAAGGCTGTTAATTTACCCTTTAATTTAAAAAAAACTTGGAAAAATACAAATGAAAGTAATTTGATAAATAAATCACCATATTTTGTATCAGGCGTTAACTGATAAAAAATAAACTTATTTATCAATTTAAAGCTGCAAATTTTTGGGGGTTAAAAATGAACAAAAATCAAGCCAGCAGAACCTGATGACATGGTCGCAGTAACAGAGACAGTTTAAAACAGCAGACGGGGGTGAACTGTAACTTCAAAGCACCTCTGAAGACCACTGGGGTCTGTATGAAGAACATCTGTTGCATTATTTCAGCGCATGAGTGTGACACATTAGACAAGCTGAAGCTATTGTGCACACATGCGACGTCACAGTGAATGCAATTATGGAAAGAGGAACATGAAGATGACGCATTTACTGAAGTGTCGAAACCCACCAGCGCAGTGAACGCATTCTTTCAGTTCCACCCTCACTGAGGGGGCCGTCAGGGGGTCGCTACTCACAGAAAACCTGTGTGTGTGTGTGGTCCTGGTATTTACTACATTATGGGGGCTAAATGTCCCCTCAAGTATAGTAATACCAGTAAATAATGACCTTGTTGGGACATTTTCAGAAAATAAGCTGATAAACCACAAAGAATAATTCATTTTGAAAAAGTAGAATAGCAGAAAGTTTTCGGTGAGGGTTGGGTTTAGGGGAAGGGTTAGTGTAGGGGGATAGAGTATACGGTTTGTACAGTATAAAAACCATTACGTCTATGGAACTTCCCCATAAACATGAAAAAGTGTATGTGAGTGTGTGTGTGTGTGTGGCCACTAACACACACCAGAGATCAGAGGCAGAGACGAGCGGCTGGGTGCTAACATACGCCATAATTACTCAAAGTTTCCACTTAGTAATGGCTACAATTTGCCACAAGACTGTTTTACATGTGCACTTTATTCTAAATGTGGTGGAGTTAATATTTTGTGTGTGTATGTGTGTCTGGTAGCAGATGGAGTTCTACTGATCACCACTAGGATGCAGCAAAGATTTACACATCCATAAAGAATTTATTAAACCGTACAGTACAACATAACTTAACGCAACGTGACAAACTTCACACCTTTACACCACAATCCTACTGTATGTTGAACAGTGTAGCAGAAAAAAAACATTAACTAGCGTTCCAGTGAAGAAAACAGAGGAAACAAAAAGAGAAATGAGTAAACAGGAAGTTTCTTACTTTGGGTATGAGGAACGTAAGGGCCGAGAAGTTTTGCTCGCTTCTTTTCATAGCCTTTCTGAGTAATGTCACCTGTAAAAACAAACCACAACACAAACACTGTTACTGTTACAAAGCTACAAACGCAGTTGTGACATGTGATGGAACAGTCGTACTGTTTGAGCTTCTGTCTCTGTGTGATGGCTGGACACACAAGACTCACTGTATATTTCACAACATCTTACAGAAGTTCTGTGTTCCTGCCACAGTCGCCTCTGGCTCATCAGAGGTCTGCAGACATGTGTATTAAAGCGTTCTTTACAGAAAGACACGGCAGTGCTAATGTCAGAAATTCCGTAAGACACACATGGCGCGTTCCATTTAAAGAAGCATTAAATGTAAATACAGTTTAAAACGTATTGTGGGTACAGGACATTGTAGACAAGCACCATTCAGATCTTCAGGAACGGTAAACATCTAGTCTCTCATTGCTCTACATGACCCTCACAGGAGCTTTCTATTGTCTTATGTGTTGCAAGACAACATGACCACAAACACTAGTGCACAAGTGAACAGGTCTGCCGAAAGCAACAGCCTGTGAACTCTGGAAACCATTTCTCAATGCAAGCTTGCAAAAAACGGTGCAGCTATGAGCAAACATCTTCCAATGAAAGATAAACACAAGAAACAGAAGGATGTCCATGTGAGACACAATCACATGATTCTCCTTCACCCTGTTCAGCTTCTCCATTCTCTTGGAGCACGTTTGGTTTTGACTAGCATGACTGTTAAGGCTGTGTGAAGTCCATGTGGAGCGCTCCCCAAAAACAACTCAAAACACTGTACTCATGTCCATTTACTTAAAGCACGTTTCTTTAAAGCTGAAAGCTGTACCTTTTGCCTCTCTACTGCCATCTCTGTGTAAAACATAAAATTGCATTGACATTGCAAATGACATTTCCCAGAAAATCAAACCAAAACACCTCAAATTTTAAATCATGATTATAAACTTACTGTTGTGAATCAGGGTGAGGTCAGGAGATTGTGTTGAACACTGATCTGTCATGTACTTGCTCAATAACTGATTTTTATTTATTTTTAAACAATCAATTTTAAGGGTGGGGGCCATTAAGAAAGATATATTACAGCAGATATGATTGGGGGTCTATCATCACGGGGGATAAGACGACATAATTGGCCACCCCATCGATGACTCTGTAGTGCTGTGATGTCTCATACACAGTGTGTGTAAGAGTTAGGCCACAGGATATGAATGTTTCCCCACCCTGTGTGGCCTGCCAAAAGCATCCCAGTGTATTCACGGAGGAATGTGCTGATTGGACGACGGCTGGGGCCAACTGGCCAACAGAAAGGCAGCGGTCGCCAGCTGGGAGAGCCGACCAGAACTCCTCAAGATTCAAAACACAGACTCCTCACTTCACACAGCTTTCTAAACGGACACAGACACACCATCAGGCTTTAGGCCTCTTGTGTGTGCATTACCAAAAATATCTGTTTGTGTGTGTGTGTGTGTGTGTGTGTGTGTGTGTGTGTGTGTGTGTGTTTGTGTGTGTGTTTGTGTGTGTGTGTGTGAGACTGAGAGAGTTTATCGCGCACATGGTTCAGGCAGAGCCGGCAGCGGAGGAAATGATAAGCTCGCGGGTCTTCCTGCTCCACTGGGCCACAGGGTGATTTGAAAAACCCATGAGCACACGGGAGGAAGTGCAACATGAACACACACGCGCACGCAAACAAAAAGTGGGGACAAAAACAAAGAACTTAGCTAAGAGAGTTGCTGAATACACTCTGCAGAAGTGTTTGTGTGTTTCTCTCAGGTTGCTAGGCTTCAGATCTCTGCAGTCTGTAAAACGAGGCGAGTGGAGCAGGGAAACAGGAAAATTTTACGATTTTTCACATTTCCATCACTGTGAACTGAAACAGCTAATCGCTTTCACTCGTTCTCCTGCTTTGACCTGAATAGACATTACAGTGTGTGTGTGTGTGTGTGTGTGAGAGACAGCGCACATGATGTCATGACAAAGCAATAAAGAATGAAAGCCTAACAAAGTCACTATGAAATCAAATGACACTATTCTTATTTTTTATGGAATAATCATATGTTTATTATAAACTTATAACACATATTCCATATTTCATTTACATGGTGTGTAATTTGGCTGCATGCCCGTGTTGCTTCGCTATTTTTCGAATTAGCAAAACAAATTAGGGTTGTTATTTGTTGCTACGCACATGCAGGCCCATGCGAAAGTGTTTTGAAAGCAAATTAAAGCTTACGTTTATTTGCTAACCTCAGAAACTCACCACACTATCTTCCAAGCCATTAAGCTCTGATCATGCAGGATAAACAAACACACTCATATTCAAACCAAAGTTTGGCCAAACGGGACTAAATTACTGCCCGTTTTCCCCGCAGTTGAGCCACAGCCTGTGTGGTGAGTCTTTGCACAACTATATACTGTGAGAATGTCTGGCAGGTGTAAGACAAGGTGTCTGGTGCTGACATCACTTCCTCTTAGCGCTCAACCATCTCCGCAACCACACATGAACCGCTGGCCAACTAAAAGTGGAGTAAATGCAGCTTCTCATTTCCAGAGCACCTCTTGAGAAAAGTGTTGATATTAGGAAGTCACATAAAGCACATAAAGGTAAAACAAGAGCGGCTGTGCTGGGAATCAACCAATGATAATTCAGTGCCGGTTAAACAGAGGACAGAGTAGAACTGGATGATTTGAAGCGCAACCGTTGGATTACAGAATTCTGAACATTTCTGGAAAATTCCAGAATTCTGGAAAAACAAATCTCACCAGCGCTTGTAGTGGTATTATAGATTTAAATGTAATCTGTGATTAAATGAGGGGAGATAAACAACTGTCAATTGTAGCTGGTCCTTTCCTGTATGTCATAAACGAACGACATCCTCACAGACTAAATACATCACCGACGGTCGGCTGAAACGCTACAAAATCTGTCATACTATGATTTTACCAAACGAGGAGTGTCTCAAAACCTACTGAGCTGCCTCAGTATTTTACTACCTAGGCAGTATTTTTTGCCCCAAACTGCTGTATATGTGGAAGACAGCTCCTTTGGCTTTAAGACACACATTCATAAATAAAGCTGTGCGGGCTGAGGATGGTATTTTTAGGAGACAAACACATGATAAAGAATGAGAGGTTGAGACGTGTAGTAACAGAGAGATGAATGAAGGGGCAGGCCGGGATGTTTCAGCATGTTTTTGGCATTTCCTTCAGGGTTGCTGAGACGCCCCACTGACTGTTATTTGTAAGTGAAGAGCCTGACTCACTCCAAAAACAACAAAACTGTGTTTGTTCTGAACTTTAGACTCTGTCATTCATACAAAGTACTAACAGTCATTTATTAAAAAAATCTCTCTTCTCCTCTCTCTCTCTCTCTTATCTTCTGTTATTGTGCTGATGGGAGGCTTTTACAAGCCTGCGGTGAAACTGGCCACCACCTATATTTTCCCTCTAATATATATTTACATTGTTAGTCTACATCAGAGGTCTCCATTCCATGTTCCTGGAGGTCCACAAAGCTGCAGAGTTTAGCTCCAGTCTACTCCAGCAACACACCTGTCTGGATGTTTCTGTCAGTCCCACAGATCTTGATGAGCTGCTTCAGGTGAGATTCATTAGAGTTGGAGATAAACTCTGCAGCTCTGTGGACCTCACTGGAGACCTCAGATCTGAAACCCTCCATCCCTCCTCACATGCGCACCTGATGTGAGTTGTGCACAAGGAGATCTGTCAGACGGTCAGACAGGATAAAGTCAAACTGTGATCTGTGTTTAATTCTGCTAACAGTAAAGAGGTGCTTTACAAAGCACCATTATCGCTCTGACTGCTGTGTTTGGTTTTTATGGTCTATTATTATCCAGCACGTTTATTTGGAATTCTCCAGTAATTCTATGTTTACCATTAATTTGTAGCATGTTATCTGCATTTAAAAAGTGCAGTTTTCTCATCGTCACCAGATAACGCTCTGTTTGTCTCAAACACACTTACACCTCATGCATACAGTGGCACATATACTACACAAAATGCTAACAGTGTAAAAATATTTCTTGTACTTTATCTGCCAAAAAGACTTTGGAATTTGTAATTAAATGTTAATATTTTAATATATGGCAAATGACAATACAGTGCTGTGTACCCAGCTAACAGCAAATGTTCTCAGAATGTTGGCAAATGTTCTCAGAATGTTGGCAAATGTTCTCAAAATGTTGGCAAATGTTCTCAGAATGTTGGCTAACGTTCTCTAAACGTTTTCTCAAAGTTATCAAAATACCCTTGCAGTATTGTTAGTGAGTAAAACCTGACCGGTCACAGTAACAACGCAACAACTCAACAAGCTGGTACTAACTGCTGGAGAATGTTAGCTATTTAAACAACCACTAATTCTCTAACTCAACGGATCAGTTCCCCAGCCTGACTCATAATAACATGTGAAAGTGTGAAATGTACGATTCACTGTCTGACAGAACAGAAATCAAACACAGAAAACGAAGCCGTGTCACGGCTCTCGATGGGCGTTCACACTGATATCAATGTGCATCAAGACGTGTGTGGAGGTTATTTCTCTTCACCGACAAACACATATCTCTGCTGCAATGAGGGACAGAGACCGCTCACCGCGCCGCCATGTTTAACCTGACAAATGTGAAGCAACACAGCGACAACAGGTGACTCACATGAGCAGCTGAGAGAGAGACAGAGACAGAGAGATGGAAAAAGAGAGAGAAAGAAAGAAAAGAGAGAAAAAGAAAGAGAAAAGAGAGAAAGAGAGAATAAAAGAGAGAAAGAAAGATACTAATGAACTAAGTCTTCAGTGTTTATTGTCAGTGTATTTGATGTGCTGTATGTGTGTGTGTGTTGTAGTTTATGACAGACGTCCCTGTGGAGCTCCTGACTGATTGAAGTCAGGACACTGCACCTCTGTAAACTTCCTCAGAGCAGCTAATGAACAGCTCATGCACGGGTGCGGCCATGAGAAACTTCAGCAGCGTGTGCTGGAGAGCAAGTGCATGCATTCTTGCCTGTGCATGTGTGTGTACAGTCTTTTTAATGCAGATTAACATGGAGCGCAGGGGACGGCTCTCCTCTGCAGAGACTCAGACAAGCCTGAACTGGAGTAAAACTGCCGAGGGTCAGCACAATTCCTCCGTTCTTTACATTCCCCTGAAAAACATCAGCCTGTTCCCCAAACCACAGACTCATGAGAGAGCAGAGAAAGATCCCTCTTTAAAATGTCTGCCAAACTTCCTTAGTTCCACGTCCGTTCTTAGCTCCCTCGCCGCAGTCATAATGCACTGCAGTCGCAATAAAGCAGAAGCGAGTAATTAAACGACGTTGCATTCATATGCTCACCATGTGTCATGAATGACTCATCCAGCAGCTGTACTGAGACTGTGTGTGGTTCCTCTAGGTTCAGCTGTGGTCATCTGAAGGGTCAAGGTCAGATGCTAAGGGTCACAGTAAGGCCTCACTCATCAGTGTCATGGGAAACGCACACATGCAGAAAGTCTCTCTGCCCTGCAGCTAAACTCAATTTTGTATGTGTACATACACACAAGAGGCGAGTCAAAACAATGCAGGTTCGCCGGCAGATACACACCACAAATACATACATACACACCACATGGGTGAGAAAACAGATTAAGTAACACACTAACATATATTTTCATATGACCGGCTTCTAGTCAACATTTTCCTCGAGCAACATGAACACAATCTAGAAGATTGTGTGAACAAGCAGGAACTGAGGAACTTTAGGAGCTAATAAAGGGACCGGTAAAAAACAGCATGAAACGACTTTAAAAATGATTTCTGTCAAATACAATTCCTGACAGACAGGTGTGATGTGTGAAATTTGTATGTTATTTTAAAAAAACTATTTAAAAACAACTCAATTTCAAACACTCCAGAATATTTAAATGAGGATAAATAAACTGCTATATTATTAGCAGTTGCTATATTAAACAAAATATTATATTCTAGGTATGTTATCACTAGTTAGCCGTGTTGGGCACATTAAACGTGAGAACTAAATATTGTGTCAATCATCTGTGTGTCTGAACACGCAGGAAATCTATATCTTCTAAAAATAAAGAAATTAGAAGTCAGTTTCATGTCGCAGCTGCAAGTCTGGAGGGCTGTGTTACGATACACTGTCTGGAGTGACAGACGATGAAATAAACTCAGTCAACTGAGTCAGAGTGCTCAAATATCACCGCAATCACTCCGAGACCAACCCGCCCAGCGGGTCAGAACTGCAGTTGGGCAACACATTCAACACAGACTAGTTAAAGTTAACCCATGCTGGAGATAATCCATCTATAACTCAAAAACAAACAGCAGACGTTGACCATTGACTCTTACACACCTCTTTTCTGGATTGGCGGTTTCTGATTGGTCAAAGAACTTGCATCATAACTGATAAATGACTCATTATAAGGTTATTTCCTACATTTCCTAATTGTGTCCACAACAAACTGACAAACTGTATGTTTAACTTCCTCTTTTTCATGTTCTTTAACACAATGCGGTTACAATGTTTCTCCAGCTGATATCAAGAGAAAAGCTTTCATCTCTGACACCATAAAAACAGGAAGAATACTGAAGCGCAGAAACGAGTTTGTGTACGACCAAACGTAAACTCTAAATATTCATCAAAATGCATTCAGACTCCCATAATGCACTGCAGTGGGAAGAGACTGGACCAACAGACTCGAGTGAGTGAGCACACTGCTGTGACATCATCAAGGCCAGCTCTGTAAAACAGCGTATTAAACATGAGCAGGAGAGGAAAGCCTTGCTCTTCAGATGCGTTTACTCATCCAGCACGCCGTGAACACACAGTGACACATGCAAAGTTTGGCTGGTCGCTAAATCAAAAGGTGGCACCAGATTGGTTCAGCTGCCAAGCTGTGACACGTCTCTATCTCAGTTCAACAAGAGAAACATGGAACAAGTCCCTGAGCAACAGGGTGTGTCCGCTGGGAGAGAAGAGAGAGAGAGAGAGAGAGAGAGGTGTGTGAGTCATTTAACATGCCAGCCTAAACAACAGAGCATTGATCCATTGATCCATGAAACAGGCTGGGATACACACAGTTAGCTAACAGGAAATGACATCACACACCTTTTTTAATTGGTTCTATCATCAAATTGAAAGGTGAGTTTAAACGAAGTTACTGATCACATGACACAGCTGATATTGGACAGCTTTAGGACACCAATGCAGAGCTGCAGCACAAGCATGCTTCTGTATATCTCCAGAGTTTGTTTTCTACATCTCACACACTTACACACCTTTATTTCACCGGTCAGACGACCCCCACACCTTCAGCATGTTCTGCATGTTCATTCAAATCCATTTACATACTGTAACAGTAAAAACTTTCAAGTGAAACAATGTATTTCCCCTGCAGCTCATAAGGTCACACGTGGGTTTAAAGCAGGAGTGGAGTGTTTCGGAGTGGAGACCAACAATCCGTCTCTTATAATCTGACTGGACAGGCTGGACTCCAACACAATGAAAGAACTGGGTCGAGGATTAAAGCGGAACTTTTGTTGAGACACAACAGAAGTATTTTTGTTTGAGCTGATCTGCCACCCACACTCTTGAGTTCACACTAGCTTCAGGCCTGCAGGACAACAGCACGCTTGAGCAACAGCAACAAAACAGCCATCAAGAGCTGAAAACTCATGCTAGTACTGTGGCTGTCTGAACAGTGATTAACTTACAGTCTTAAAGGCCCAGCGCACCCGAAAGCCAAACTTCTGTCATTGTTTTCTCCAGTGAAACTGAACAGGGACCGAACTTTTAGGTTCCATAAATGCCAATAAACATACGTATACACGTAAGGTAAAGGGCCCTTTATCTTACATTTGTTCTCATGTTAGGAGTCTTTTGGGCAAGAAATACAGAGCACAAATCCAGCAGACGCGTGTGAAAATCAAGCAAACGCAGCAGGACACATGCAGGAGAAACAGGTTTTCACCGTCTGACGTGTGAGAAACGCTTTCTCTGGAAACACAGACCACAGGGATACAAAAACAGGAGTGTCCCGTGTGCTCTGTATGAGAGCTGTAGGCAGGCTGAGGTCTGGAAACAGACAGATACAAGCTCTTCTTTTCCACAGTAGTTTGGTCGATAATCTGCTAAATTGTTCAGTATGGATTTGATGATGATAAAATAACATTTTTATAAGCAAACATACAAAAGGAAAAGACAGGAGTGACACTTTTGCGCAGTTTTTTGCGCCCTTTGATTCTGTGCGAGTCAGGTGATGTTTTACCGTCATCCAGCGTGTGACATCACAAACGGCTGCATGTGTGCTGCAGCTTAGCGTGTCAGAGCATGTGTGCTGAGGTCCTGGCTTGAACTGATCTCAGATCAAAACACGGGGAAAATCTTGTTTCCATGACATGATAAAGCTCCTTTCAAGACAGCACATCCTGTGTGTAGATGACACGTGTTGAGAGCGTTTGAGAGTGTTTACATCACAAAACTAACTTTCATTCATAGAGAGGAGTGACGGTTTTCCCTGTACACAGATAACAGGGAACGTTCTCAGAACGTTGGCTAACAGTCTCTAGAAGTTCTCACATAGTTATCAAAAAACGCTCTTGCAGTCACTTTAAGTAGCGTTTTTCTAACATGATATATATTAAAACGTTATTCTTAAATAGTGGAATGTGTTAAAAATGCTACGGAATTAAAATAATGTTCTTATAACAAAGCAATAACGTTAACACAGCATCTAAAAAACTGGAGGCTTTGAACGTTCCATAAACTTTCAAATTAATGTTTTTAAACGCTGTTGTTACCAATGGAAACATAAGGGAAACATTCTTACAACCTAAAATTGTACATCACAGCCGCTAACAGTAGGTTCATGCAAAGCCTCATGGTATTTAATAAAGGCGTGTGTCTAATTCAAACCCACACAACAATAGCAATACAACATTAACTCTTCAGAACCAGGCAGACTGGACCACTCAGACCCAAAAAGTGTCTGAAGAGAAAGCAGAAAGTCAAATCACCTTTGAATTTATTCTTGGATCTTTTAAACTTTGGAAACATTGAGTGAAAAACATAATTAATTCATGTTCTGATGACAAATCTGACCTCCATTATTTGAACAACAAAAGATCTTTAGAGAAAGACAGGAACTATAACTCATGTTCTCATGTGGTCAGTTTAAATCTGCTCACACAAACACTATAAAACACTGATGTTTACACAACGTTGTCAGAACATTTCAGGGTGAACGACAGAGTCATACGAAATCTCACCCCAAAGACAAAAGAAAAAAAGATTAAATTTTACTTTTTACTTTTTTATTTTGCCATTTATTTACATAAATAACTGGATACAGAATCACAACACAATCTCAACTGGATACACAATCACAACAACATGAAAATGAGTGTGGATTTGAGAAAAGTGAGACGTTTTGGGAAAAATATTGTGGTTTCCCTTAATGGTCAAAAGAGTAATACAGCCAAAGAGAGAGGGATGAGAGAGAGATAGAGGGAGAGCACAAATGAATAAACAGGTTCAGTCCATGTTCAGTCACCCTGTGTCCTACACCGATGACAGTCATCCACACACGACACTAATCAAGCTGGTGTTTAAACAACTCAAAGAACTGAGTAATGTAAGTAAGCTAACATGCTATGAGAGCCACTCGTACAGCTGGTTGTGTAGCAGCTTTTGTTGTAGCTCTGGAGTGCAGAACAATAACCTATTAAAGAGAGATTACAGCACTGAGGTCCTTCTGACCAAGGTCACCAGTAGTTTGAGATATTTTATATTCCTCAGCATTAATTCCACTGTTAAGCTGTTAGACAAAGAGTGACACACATACAGAGACAGACTGAAACACCTTCATGTGACTCACAGGTGACAGCACTGCTGTTACTGCAGGTGTACAAGCATGAAAACCACAGAAGAACTGTGATTATAGAAAAGCGTTTCGATGATCCAGTGTCATGTTTTTCTTGTACAGCATTAGATAAGAAGATGCCTATTTTGTGAGGAACCCAGTGGATGGATGTTTACACACACACACACACACAATTTAGGCAACAGAGCAACTGCCTTTGTGTTTTATAGATAGATCAGACAACAACAACAACAACAAAAAAAGTATCAACCATCTGCCCTACAAGGTACAAGCGGACATTCTCTGTTCGACACACATTTATAATTACAAACATAATTTGACAAAACTTATATGGCATAAAGGCATAAAGATAATTAAAGTGTTTGAGCTAAATCATGGGGCTAATTCTGATTGGTCAGCAAGTGATGAGTCATTTGAGTCATCCCTACAGGAACTAGTCAGTCCAGAGGATGATGAAACAGAAATGGCACAAATGAGGGAACACACAGGAAGGGAGTGTGTCACGCGGGTGGGGAGGCGACAGCCTAAACCGACAGCTGCTTCTGTGTATTGACCAAACACTCCAGATCACTCACCTGCCCACAGGACACTAAACCCCTCCACAAGATCCTTCATGTAATTTACACACACTCCACAAAGTCATCCTGGCATTATTTTCAACACAAACTGCGACAGTTTTGGAGAACCTTTCCATACAACTACACCACATCTCTCACAGAACACTATAAATGTACCATGAAAGATTCTTCAAAACTTCTCCATTTGTCTTTCCTGAGAAAAATAATAACAGCATACAGATTTGGAATGACATAAGAAAATCATGCCACTTAGAGAAATAAACTGGGTGAAATTTTTAATTCAATTCTTTTGTCCCCTTCTTCAGAGTGACTGTATCACAAACAATTTAGCTCCACAGTCATCAGTTGACATATATAATCATTTATGGCATATTATAATATGCTCATAAACGTTGTGTTCTTGAAGTTTAGGTTCCTGGTCATTTTTTTGGATAAGCATTCTTGAACCGCATTCAGCCAAGTACCATCTGTTTGAAAGTGTTGCCCACACACTAACTACTTCCAGTTGTGTAACACTATTACTAAACTGAAAACCAGCATCTCTCCCACACAGCAGCACTGAATGTAAGAGCATAAAGACACTGTCTTCCACAGACATGTGAAAACACACCAGCCAGAAGATCCTTACAGATGAATGATGATGTCATGTTAAAAAACTGACATGAACTACCAAACTCTGTGAACAGACCGAAATAACTAATCTGTCACACACCAAACTCAGAGGTAAAGACTTATAATGATGAATGAAGGGTCAGAGTATTAAAAAATGTGTCTGACAGATGTTGGTGTGCTTAATGAGACCCAAGAACCAAAGGCATGGTACCAAAAACACACCGGTGTGGTTGTTAAAGATAAACTAGCTCAAGGAAAACACACAACAAAGATAACACACATAAAAAAACTCACTCAAACTTATATGTGTTTGATGACACTCAATTCGGCTTCCCTTCTGACATTTATGAGTTAAAAACATCTACGTGGTGGACAAAATCATACTGCCGACACCCTCTGGTTGTGTTCCAAACCTAGTTTGTGAGTTGCCAACCTAGACAGCACGTCTGGGCATCACAGGCGCGTTCGCAACACTTAAACAACATTTTAGGAACGTAGGACTGCAATGCTGGGCATCACGGGCTGGAAACGTCCGACTTGAACGCGTCAATGCCCAGACATGCTGTCTGGGTAGGCAGCACGCTAGTTGTTGAAACACTCTCCGTGAAATTAACACTCTAAAGGAGATCGTAAAAACTTTAAACAGCAACACGAGAGATCAGACAGCCGCGTGTGACACTTTAAACGTGTTTATTACTGTCCTGTGGTTTCATGAGGGTGGGTGATCACTTCATCTCTCTTACCTTCAGACAGCTCAAGCTCCAGCACCGCCAGCTGATCGCGGAGCTCTTTCGGCAGAGCTGACAGATCCACTCCGCGGTCCGCCATGATCGCGAAGTTGTCGAAAGTTTGTCGAAAGGCGATTCAACACACAAATCCTCTCGTCAAGACACAAGACACGAGTTAAAAGATGAGAAACGATCCATCCGCACGGCTGCTCCCTCCGCCATGCTGTGAAACCTGAACACTGAGTGATCACGTGATCGCGTTTACCTCCTGACACACCTCGACACGCGACTCACTCGCCCTCTAGTGACCAAATCTCGCGATATCACCACCCGTTACCGTCACCGGACCACCGGACCGACCGGGATTTTTTACAAGGGTCAGCAAAGATAAATTGGCGACATTTAAACACATATTCTATATTTATACATTTTCTATTCTATATCATTGTTGAAACGGTTACTATAATTAATACTACTTTATGACCTACCAAGTGATACTATTTGTAATAGTTTATAATATTGGTCAACAGTAAACAGCGTAACGAATGTTAACGAATGCAACCCTATTGTAGTGTCACCATAATTTATTAATAATAATAAATTAAGTATATAAGTATATAAAATAAGTATATTACTATTAATAATAATAATACAGCCTTTCATATCACAGTAAAACCTGCCAAAAACTCTTAAAGGTTTTTCTTGGTACTAGTGAAACATTTAAAATATGCACAATCGTTCTTGCTACTTAAATAAAATGAGAAACTTTCATTCTGTGTTTTCGTTTTTCTTTCTTTAATCAAACTGCAGCATTGTGTTCAGAGTTTTCCACGTCAACATGCACGAGAAATAGTAAATATATATGAAACACATATGTACATTACAAAGACCATTCCCAAAACGATCAGTCCATCATGGAGTGAGGTTATTTCTCATAAAACTTAAAAAAAATGTTTCTTTAGCCAGTAAGATCATCCTATTCTGCAGGTACTTTATTTTGTTAATAAACTGATTTTATTATGACTTGCATGAATTCCACAATAAATTAATTGTGCATAACGCTGGAATTATGGCTCATTCAGTCCATCAAGAGAAAGTGAGTCGTTTTAGACAGGGCTTCAGGGAGCTATTCAAATGATACAAATACAAATGTACAAAGTACATGATGTTAATGAACAAAGTACAAAATGTACAAAGTACAAAATGTTAGACGAACAACCAAAACAAATGAAAAAGTCTACAGAAGAATCTCTACTTTTTTGTATTATAGCACAAAAAAGTTAAAGAATTGTTATAACAATATTTTTACAGTACTGGCAGCATAGAAAACAGAAAAAAATTAGAAGAAAAGGGCCAGTGAAAATTAAGCTAAAAAGTCTCTTTCTGCTGACAAGCTACAGTGCCAGCACATAACAGAACACAACAGTGTCTGGGCTAACACTGAATGCAGAGTCATCTGTGAACGATCAGTCAAAAGTTTTACAGACTGAATACACACACGCATGACGTTTGAAAGACAACCTGACAATCTTACAGATCCCAAACGATCAAATGAAATCACACATATCTTTTTTAGTGCATTTTGACAGGCCTAGATACGTTTTGGACTGACATTATGTTAATGCAGTTTTTTACACTGCAACAAAATAAATGATGACATAAAAATCAAGTTAACATATATTGAGTAACGACAGCACATCTTAGTCCATTGTTTATACACTGTGTTAAATGTAAAAGTCTTGTGTAAAAGACCACATGTTTAGACAAACATCTTTAGTTCGGCTGAAACCGTTCAAACAACGATGAATTAATACTCTGTTCCCGTACTTTTTAATTGACGTAATAACACCTTCTTACAACTGGGTGGCAGTATAGAATATACTTAAAATAAAGGGCAGCGATATCTCGGTGTAATTTTAAAAGACATTATCATGAACTGATTTCCCTCAGACCTGATGATACAGATATAAAGCTTTTCAGAATGGCTGATAACCAGTTAAGTTAATAACATTTAATAATTAGTGAGTTGACACAGAAAGTGTATTTGAGGCACTGATGTGATTTTTTAAGGCAGATTCTTTGCCTCCTCTAAATCTTCTTCTGCACTAAATGTTTTGTGGATGTGAGGATAAATGTCCAGACAAATAAATACATAGTGTTACAGAGCATGGTGGTATGAACAGTGTAGATATGGACACAGAGACAGCGGGCTGTTTGTCTTTGAAATGAGACCTAAGTAATAATTAGAAATAAAAATCTAACTAAACTTGTGGCCAACTAAACTAAATCTTGTGGCCAACTAAACTCAAACTAGAGTTAAACTTAAACCGTTTCAATCACATCACGGGAGAGGAAATGACTCGTGGGAGCAGACACTGGCTGTGCTGTTTTCCCAACACAATGGACTGGATGCAAAGCTCCAGAGAAATCATCATTTATGACCATTAGGAATCTGCTATTTTTGGGTTGGGAGTTTGTTGTACGCAGTTACAAAAAAGAACATTAATATAACCAAACAAACATGTTTCAGGAACTATATAGTCCAAACTGAATGCAATGTGCCTAAACAGACATTTTACATATGGCTAACTGTCTCATGCTAATGACGCAGTCTTAGTGTATCAGTCCTTCAAACTGCTCCTCACCATCATACATCACTGTACAAGCACACAAGCACACATGAATCATAAATGTATATAACAGATTAAAAATGAGGTACGATTTCAGCGAGGGCCAGATGAGGGGGAAGACCATCTGAAAAACTAAAAACCTGCTCTAAAACAGAAAGAAACCAAAGTACATTATAATAGAAACATACGCAGCACTGTATTGCTCAACCGCTCGTATGTGGATTAACCCGCGCACAGATACGTCAACACCCCCATGTGTCTGCTGGTACGTTTCATGACAGGAAGTGCTCGGCAGTCTCATGGTCAGTGGAGGTGAGGGAGAACAGCAGAGGGAGGAGCATGGGAAGGAAGTTTAAGATTCTAAAGGATGTGAAAGAGAGCATGGTTTGAAGTCCATCCCCCGTCGTCTATGGCAGAGTGAACAATAATCTCTCTCTCTCTCTCTCTCTCTCTCTCTGTATGTTCATATAGTCGCAGTTCATTCCCAGAATGCAGCCCCAGGCCAGAGTTTGAGGGCACAAGAGAGAAGAACTGTCAGCTGCTCTTATCATCTTCCGGAGGGGTGGGACTGTGTGCTCATTATCACATGAGATGGACCCCCACTCTCTCCGCGCTGGTTACCCATCCCGGCCAGCACAGACATGGCCACAGCCTCGGCTGCAGCGCGGGAGCTCAAACCATTGGAGCCCACGGCGGATGAGGGGCTGGGGGCCAAAGAGCTGTGCTGAATGACCGGCGCGGGGGAACCTGTGGGCTGGGATGTTTCTTTAATATGCGCCTCTCCTGAAGGACACAGAAACATCTTTCAGTGACACACGGCAGATCCCACAGAAGGAGGGAACAAGAGGGCGAGACCCTCACTCACCCAGGTAGGCAGCTTTCTTCTGTAGGGTGGTGACAGGACAGTCTTTATGGGCTAAAAGCAGCTGCTTCAGGTGAGCAACTTCGTTGCGTAAATGAGACACCTCGTTCTGTGAGCACATAAAAAAAAAATACAGAGTATAAAGGGAAACAAAAAAACTACTGTATACTTTTTAGTATAGTGGAAGTAACACATTTATTAGAAGTAACACATTGGAGTTTTGGTTCCTTGCCACTGTCGCCCTGTTGGCTAGGCTGCTGACATTAGCTTAACTCTGGGTTTTGTGAATTCTGTTCAGGTTGCTATTAATGCAATGGTCCAACTCCAGTCTTAAAGACTGTATCACAGTTTATTCCCCTCTCCTTTTCTCTATGTAATGCTCGGGTACAATTCATAGTCTTAGTGCAAATTCTTTATGTTTTAATATAATTTTCTCTTCTTTCTCAGAGTCATTACTGTGTACGCTGGAAAGGCATGTCTGGTTTAACATGATACCGGTCATCTATCATTGTAACTGATTAAATGTCTCATAGTCTCAGATAATTCATCATTGAATAATTAATAACATTAGGCTCTCTGAATACACTATCTTCTCATGAACCACTGAGGTTAGTATGAGCCTTCAGATTCAATGACGGGTATGTTTTCATGCACGTCAATTTTATTGTCATTTAAACTGGAAGATCAAGTCGAGCGTGTTGCATTGTGGGATACGGGTGATACTTCAAAGCTCTCTCACATGTAAGATCTTTAGATCAGAATGTTCTCATTACACTAACCGACAGTGAGACGTTAATGGAAGTGAGCTCTTCAGCCTTCTTCTCCAGAGAGTTGACCCACAGTTTACGCTTCTGTCTGCATCGGGTTGCTGCAGCCCGGTTCCGCTCCAGGAAGCGCTGACGTCTCTCATCAGGGTCGTCATCTGCCGTCCTCCGCCTGCGACCGCCGGTGGGCTGAGCGGGAGACACCTGAATACAGCAGGGTGTAAAACACACAGGCGTTCACTGCTTAATGCCACAGCAAGTGGAAAAACGCTGATTGTGAAACATGAGATCATCTATTCATGGCAGGACAGGAAGATGAAGTGTCCTGTGTGCTAAAAGCCACATTAGAAAGAATTGCACAAGGAACACGCGAAGACTTGTGTATCAATATTTTTTGTACACTGCAGACTTTGTACATCAGGAAAGAATTTCAACGTATCACATATTGAATAATTAATTGTTGAGTATTTTTTTAAATGGTTAAAGACTGATCGGGTTGAGTTAGTTTGAATCTGTGTGTGTTTATTTAATCGTATACTGGGGAGAAATTTGTACCTAAAAGTCAGCAAAACCGGACAAATCTGAGTAAAACCTCTTTTTGGGGACGTCCTTATTTATGAAAACGCTCTAAAAATATAGTAAATAATTTTTTGTATTGTATAAACGCAGTCAAAAGTTTTTCTGTTAGGTATAGAATGTGGTTTAGAGTTACGTTAAATGTTTATAACTAGCTTTGTATAAAAACAATAAAACACAAAAAAACAATGGAATCCCCCACTTAGACAGAGAAGTAAATGTGTGTGTGTGTGTGTGTGTGTGTGTGTGTACCTGTGGCTGTGCTGGTGATGGGGCGTCTGGATGCTGGACCAGCAGCTGGCTTTGGTCCATCCTCTGAGGCACCATCGCACTGGAACCCATCGCCATGCCGACACAACCCTGAGCTGCAGGCATCTGCTGAGATAACGCTGCCTTCAGCCTCTGTAAATAAAAACAAACATATTAGCTCTAAAACCTAGTGAGCTCCCTTGGTAGGAAGCATCTTAAGGCATCGTTCTTACACAGGCACCTTTCTAGTATAAAGGCTAGGCAGCTGACTTCTGCTACCTCCCAAGACACCTCATTTTTAATCTATGGCAGCAACACATTTCTCCTTCACAGAGATGTGTCAATCCCACAATGCATTGCAATGAGCTCAACGCAGAAATTAAATCTGCGTCAAAAAAGCATGAGAAATGACTGGTGGTGGATTATAAATACACGTGTAATTAAACCACACAGACACATTGTTTAATTAAAGGTAGGGTGCTGTCACTATGTTTGTAGCTGTGAGCAGCTCATGAGTGCTGGTGTGAGTGTGGTGTGAGACGACATTCTCTCAAACACCATCCAAAACATCTATCCTGTGGATGGACAACTGGGCTGTAACACATCAATAAAGCACTGAAAGGCAGAGCCGACATGTTCTCTGTTCGGGCACAGCCAGTGTTTGTGTGTTTGTTGTGAAAACTCTCACCCATGTGGCAGGCCGGATAAAGACAATCAACATGGATTCAGTATGAGAGAGCCGAGCATTTTAAGCTCCTAAATAGAGGAGAAAAGATCTCCACTCACCATCTTGGCCTCAGTGTGGGGGTTATAACCAGAGGGAGAAGACGAGCCGCTGCTGCTGCCCCCTAGTGGCGGTCCGGGGATTCCTGGAATGTTGGGCACCATACACAGAGGCCTGGCCAGCTACAGCACACAGCACAATATAAAACATATGACTGACTCACTCATCAGCTAAAGGTCATAAACTATTTAGGTCAAACCCAATCAGTACACATGCATGTTTACACATTGCCATAATTTTAACCTGCATGTAAACCCATTTACCAGCATTCATGTCTGTTTACAATTGAACTTAGATGAAAAATGTAATGTTACAGTTTTATTGCATTTGGGGTTTTTTACAATAATTTGTTCTCACTCGCCATCTGCTACGAAGAGATAACACATATATTTGGGCTGCATTTGTCTGGAAATTATTTTTAAGGGATGGTTCACCCAAATGAAAAATCTTCCAAACATTTACTCATGTCATTCCAAACCGGTATCACTGAGCATCACAAACAAAGATATTTTGAAGTATGCTTGGTAAGCAAACAACAGTGGCACACATTGACTTCCATTGTATGGACACAAAACCACAAGAGTCATTACTCAAAATATCTTTTATGTTCCACTGAAAAAAAGTCACACAGGTTTGAAGTGACATGAAGGTGAGTAAATTATGGAAGAAGGTTTATTTTTGGGTGAACTGTCCCACTAAAGAACCTTCCTCACCCTATTTACCACAACTAAGCTGTTAAAATGGTGTCAGGATGTCATGACCACAGGCGTATTCATATTTACACAGTCCTAACAAATAAGACTTGCAAATAAATATTTCACAGTCACAGTGTTTAAATCTACAAGATGCAGTAAATGGTCAGTGTAAACTAAATGATGACTGTTTTTAATTCAAGAGACCTAGAAGATAAGTGGACTTCAGGACACAGTGTAGAAACAGCATCTTTCAAACGTACAGATATCACAGAAGGCATCTGCATAGGTCCTGGAAGAACAGGAACTGTCTGACCGTTAGGAAGCATCATCACTGGGTACGGACCAGTGGGAGACCTGAGGGACAAACAGAAAGTTCCAGAGGTGCAAGAGACATTACACCAAAACTGCAGAAAAAATACAGCCGTTCTCCATCTGTTCACTGCTCAAACACTTTTATCATTTTAAGGACGGCAACAAAACAACTGCACACCGCTCTCTATGAATTCCTACCACACCAACAAAAAGCAACACAGTGAATCATATACGAGTGAGTCACAGAGAATATTATCTGTCAGACTGGCTCCTCTCTGGAGCTGCGTGGCTGTTCTCTTACCCCAGCGTGCGGTTCGACGGGGGGGTATGTGTGATCACAGAGGTCGGGGAGGGCATGGTGGGCTGCAGGCCGTCGTAACTCAGGTGCAGCGGGAGGGAACCGGGTCGCACTATGGCCGGGGTGGGAGCTGAACTGACGGCTGGTTTCGGGGGAGAATCCTGTCAGGACAATTGGAGGTTGTAAGTGAAAAGCAACACCACTTTCACGAGCCAGGGGTCACTAAATGTCATCCGGTGACCACTATTAGTTTAGTGACTCAACACATGAAGTTTCACACAGTTCAGTTAATGTCAAATGACAGTTTACAGATTTGGATCAAATCTCTGCTAGCGTAGTTTTATGGATAATGTTAGCTTCCTGCAGATTATTGACAGTACATTCATCTGATTGGTTAGCATTAGTTAGCATTGTTTAGATTGGTTAGCATTGGTTCGTTTTTTCAGGTATTCATATTTTACAGGTATTCATTTGGCAGATGCTTTTATCCGAAGTGACTTACAAATGTGAGAGCATTTTGTCCCCAAAACTTTAATTTAACAATGTAAACATTTTACGACTTTTTTTTACAAAATAAATAATTAAATAATAACTTAAGGAAAATAATTCTTATTAAAAGTCTTGCAAAATCTTTATTACAATTTTTAAACAGTTACATAAACCGATACGTTTATGAAATCAATATCAAAACATATGTAACAATATACTCGCATAATAAAAGCACAGGTTGCATTTGTTTGTGCATGTTTTTACCTTTCCTCCGCCTGTGGACTCGCTGTTGCTATCTGACATGCTAGAGAAAGAGTCAGGGCTGGCAGGTGGAGAAGAATCCACCTCCACAGGGTCTTCCTGCTTCACTTTAACATCTAAGTGTGTCTGCAGGCTCATGTCCAGCGCTCCTGAGTGAGGAGCAGGCAACTAAACAGAGACATGTAAGACAGCATTAAACATGAGAGCAGATAAAAACTACACAGTCCATAAATCTGGCAGCAGGCAGCTCAAGCTCCTTTTGTTTAAACCACGAGAGCGTATGGAAGCCTCCACCCAGCCCCAAAGCTCACCGGGTTCTTGGTTCTCTTGTCCTCGTCCTCCTGGGCCTTAGGGAACTCCTGCTCGAAGGAGCTGGCCAGCTCGTTGAACAGGCCCACCTCTTCACAGTTCTTCAGGAAACGGGTGGGAGTTGGCGTCTGGTCTGGGGTAAAGAGCGAGAAACAGAGAGGTCTCATTGTTTCCTCGTGTAAGACGGCCTCAGGGACCTCGCGAACGAAGCGGGTGCGCGTGCCGACGTAACAAAACCAACAAATTGTGTTTGCAATTTAATGCAACGAATCTGTGAGTTTGCAGCTGTTTGTTATGTCACCACGTTTGTGTTTTTTCTGGTTATGAGGAAATAATCTTCACTTTGTAGTCATAAAGAAATGATATGATATTATGTTGTTAAATCTATGTTTTATAAATGTCTTTAGTAAACAAGCCTTCCAGGTTACGATTACACACTTAAACGGCGACACAAATACACAAACATTTCCACTGATTCTGAGCTGCCTATTTCACGTAAACAAATTATCTGGGCCAAAAATATGCTGACAAACATGTGATTTCTTTTTTCAGAAGATATTCCAATATTCAAGAAGCACCACATAAAAATCATTGTTTTATTAGATAATATTAAAGGAACTTGAATACTTTGGAAACTTGATCATGTTTTGCACATTTTTTAAGAGCACAAAAAATGAAACATCTCATGATTGTGTGATGTCAGCGATGGTACAAGCTTTGATTCATTTGTGAAATAAAATAATTACATGAAAAAATGATATCACATGTATGACAGAAATTATTATAAATTATTATATTTTGAGTGTGATCTGTATACTGTATCAAATCATCTGGATAAACATACCTGCGATGATGACGGAGTCGGTCCTGGGGGGTCCAAATTTGAGCGTCATTTCATGTTTGTGTTTGTGGACAGCCAGGTGGTCTTCATTAGTAAACCTCTACAGAGAGACAGAGCAACAGATGGGTTACCTGACACATCTGGTTACCACCAGCAGTAGAGAGAGAGGAATTCCAGCACCTCAGGGCAGACACAACTCCAAGTGAAAATGAGGGAGTGGCACGTACAAGATTTGTGTTTGGAAGCAGAAAATGAAGGCCAGAGAGAACTTCACAATGAACTATTGGCTTTAACTGGATCCATGCACTCAACGTAGTGTAGGATGTTACCAAACGTTCTCAATAATAGACAGTAGAGACAGTTATCTGCTTCACAACTGACCATTGTGACCTGTTATAGCACCACAAAACCAGTGTGCCAGTGAAGTGACACGTCCACACAGAGGTGCTGAGAAAGCGAGGTACTCAACTTCTGAATTGCTCACATTAGAAGCGCAAACATACTGTAAATGTAAAATTGGCTTCCATGACACGTGTGAATAAGAAAACACTGATGTTTGGTGCTTTAGCGCTTATACTCAGGGGAGACTATACGGTCTTACAGTATGTGCAAACTACACACATGTACTAGTTTAGCATTTATAACTAGCAGCATCCTGCATCCCGCCTTGTGCTTATTATATTTATATTTTATAAATATTTATTTTATATTTATTTTGAAACGAAACAGCTGTCCAGGTGATAAAACCGCTTGCTGGACGTGCACGTGCATATTTAGGAGTCCGCCATTAACAATAATAATTTCTGGAATGCCCCCACAGTTCATGACAGGATTCACACAAATAGATATTGTAATAACGATCATTATTTTTTCACTTCTGTTCGTAGTTGTGCCTAAATTACACAGATTTAATACACACCTACCTATAATTTGAAATACATAACTGTGATTTGAGTCTATATACGCCGCATGTGAAATCGTATCATGTGTTCAGATGAGGACATGCAGACAGTGAAGTCTGTGGGACTGTAAACTTTTCCTCTTTTGAGAGGATCTGAATAACTCAAGCTGGGCTGGAGGAGAACTCACTGCTCAGGACTCTTCACATTCACCTCAGTTTATTTCTGGCTTCATGTCACAGTTACAGATCAGCCATGACAGCGCAAAGTGGAAACAGTCAACTGTCGAAGGTTTATTTTTAGACGTGCCAGTGTCACCAGTACAACAACTGTATGACCCGACGCCTCTCCTCTTTTAACTTGTAGAAGTTACGATCCTTTATGAAAATAATCATGGTTTTATTGGTAGTAAAACTGTAGTAACCAGGGTTTATTGCCGCACTGATTACCATTTGTATAACCATAGTTTTACTAAATACACCATAGTTAAACTATGGTTGCTGTAGAAAAAGCATGGTTAATTTGTGGTTACCATACTGTAACCAAGGTTTTTTTTATTTGTGGTAAAACCATGTTAATTTACGTAAAGGGTGGCCATGACAACGGTTCATGTTTTAGGCAAACAAATTAACACCAACAAAAAGTAATGCTTTAATTGTACTTGTTCATGTTATTTGGGCTATAGCTCAACCTGTAGTTGACCATGTTTTCATTGGTGTTTACTACAAACTGATGCTTGGCTATAACCCATCACTCTAACTTCTGTAATACTGTTAGTCTAGTCTCCGATATGAACCATCCGGGTTGGAAAACTAGAGCACAAATTATAACTAGCAAGCAGTAGCTAGTGTGTTGCTTTTAGTCAAATCCATTTTGACAACCCTCAGGTCTGAAAACATTTTGGCTCGTTTGGCTACACCCCAGTGTGAACTGCGCCTGACAGACGTGCCCGGATCACCATTTCACATAGCATAAGTAATGTTGTTGTACGGTTGCTAGGTTGGTCTGGGTGCTTGCTAACTTGACATGCTACTCGCTGAAGTAAAAAAAAGTCCATCCCCAAGATACTAAGTTATTGCCTTTTTGGATGTATTTACCTGTTTAACTGCCAAGCAAATTCGGTGTTGTGTCAGTAAATCAGATACATAAGGCAGCGTCATTTATTTATTTGAACTGGGAGGCTGACTCAGATCAGAGCAACAGTTTTGGTCTCTGTGGTTTTTAAGAAAGAAACATCTGCAAACAGCGAACATACATCAATTATTAATCAAGCGCATGCCGTTTCTCTCAATTCTAAAGCTCCCGCCAACGTCACAGTTACGCATCCAGCACTGCGTTCGCATTAGGAGTGATGAGATGCGACAGTTACATTGCTGCATCTCGGCCTGCGCTGTTTTCATGCGTTTTCTACATGACCACAGAGAAGAGCACTCAGATCAAAACCACAGAACTAACATCACTGTGGGATGCGTCCCAATCACGTCCTCCTTCACTTTCCAGTGCCCTCAAACAACACATCGGTCACATTGTTTGTTAATTCCTGCACTGCCTAGCTTGCTATTGCTAGCATCTTCGCAACTGCCCACCCCATCTTTAAATTTACCTTTTTTACCCCATATGCAAATGTTTTAGCTGTTTTATGAATACATCTAACAAACAAATAAATATCAGTACGAGGGAACAAAAACAAGGCCCAGCACACTTGCAAAATTGTATTAAATAACAACAACTGAGTCAACGACTCATTAGTCATTCAAAACATGTTGATTCATGACATTTTGTGTAAAATTTCACACGTGTTACGTGTGTTAAATTTAAGTCAAAGCAACAATTTGCCAATTTGCCAAGAAAAATATTTAAACAAATATCTTTAAAAAAACTAAACTCATGATAGATTTTCTAAAAAGAAGTCTTTTTA
>JAZGTJ010005128.1:0-21671 GCA_036877575.1 Botia almorhae
CCTTCAGATCGCAGTGAACGTGAAGGACTATAATAGGAGAGGAGCTCGCTTAAGTATTGAGGAGCTAAACCATTCAGGGCCTTGTAAGTAATAAGCAAGATTTAAAAATTTATACAGTGCTTGATAGGCAGCCAGTGTAGGGTTGAAAAAACTGGGCTTATATGGTCTTGTTCGTTCTCGTGAGAACTCTGGCCGAAGCATTTGTTTTTGGATTAATCTTGCAGGGCAGCCACCAAGTAGGGCATTGCAATAATCAAGTCTTGATGTCATGAATGCATGAATTAATTTTTCAGTGTCTGGCTTCGAGAGCATGTGTCGTAGTTTTGATATATTTTTAAGCTGAAAAAAACAGTTTTACAAACATTGGAAATATGGCTTTCAAATGATAAATTATCAAAAATGACACCCAGATTTTTGGCTAATGAAGCAGGCTTTATAGAGCATCCATTCAGAATAAGGCAGTGTTCTATGTTGCTCCGTGTGGAGGGTTTTTGCCCAACAAGTAAAACTTGTTTTATCTGAATTTAATAGTAGAACGTTGCTAGTCATCCAAGTTTTGATATCGACTATGCATTCTGTTAGTTTAGTGAATTTATGAGTCTCGGTGGGCCTAGAAGAAATGTATAGCATCAGCATAACGATAGAAACCAACTCCATGTCTCTTTATAGTTGCTCCCAAAGGTAGCATGTATAAGGTGAAAAGTAGGGTACCAAGAACTGAGCCCTGTGGTACTCCATATTGGACTTGGACATTGGACATATTGGAATGACAAGTAAAGCTGCATGTGATCTGTGCAGCAATAGAGTGGGAAGCCTGTATACTGAGAAGAGGAGCAAGAACCAATCCCTGAGGAACTCCAGTGATCAGCTGATGTGACATTGATTCTTCTTCCTCTCAATGACACATTAAAGGATCTGTTTGTGAGATATAAGTTGAACCAGCTGAGTGCAGGTCCAGTGATGCCCAGGCTGGAGAGGGTTAACAGCAGGATATGGTGGTTAACTGTGTTATAGACAGCAGAAAGGTCAAGAATTGGAACAGACAACATAAACTTAGCTCTTGTCTGTCGTAGATTTTTAACAACAGACAGGAGGTTGTTGCACATGCTGGCCTGGAGGTGAGAGGGCAGACATTAAGACAAGATGTTAAAGTTGTTCAAAGAATATTAGTTGCTATCTCAGCATTGAGTGATGAGAACTGGGTGATGGGGGGAGGGAAGCAGAAGTGAGTGGGTGAATGAGAGCGGCGGTTTACAAGAAAATTTACAGGAGTAGGGGTGGGTGATGAGCATGCAGGAGGAGTAACAATGAATTGGATAAAGAAATGGTCAAACACATGCAGAGAATAACAAGATATCTGTGGTGCAGTTACGGGTTACATAACATGTTTAATTTTATTGGTTGTATAAATGCTGCTTAAATCATATTAATAGCATAACATCTGCTTCAGGGAATTTGAAAAGAATGGCCTTGTTTGTGGTAGCTTTGGCACTTGACAGACAATGGGTTTGAGTGATCCTGTTGAAAACAAACAAATGAAACAACACAAAAATCCACTTTTGTTAAAAAAATTAAAGTAATTTAAATTACTTTAAACAGCAGAAAACAATGACAATTCTGAGGCGTGTGTGGTTATACTGTATTATTTGCCTAAAGAAAATCCATTATAACACCTTAACCTCAGACATACTGCGTCAATGACCATAGGAGTATATTTTGGTTTAGACTTCCCTATCACATAAAGAGAAAACTGGTGCATGGAGACATAAACATGAGGAGCTGTGTACAGCTTGAACCGATCACTGTATTCTGTCTAACATATGTTAAAAATATGACTGGTTGTATTAGTTAGCGTTGCTTGCATGAGCTAACTGCTGTTAGAATAAAAGACTGTAAATATAGCTTACAAGCAGTGATGATGGGCACTACGGAGCCCATAGTGTTTTTTTAAAAAAAAATTGTATAGCGGATATATCTATTTAATTCTGAAAATAATTGAAGACTGTTTTAAAGTCTGTTCCAGATAAGAAATGTTGATGTGCACACTTTCTGCTGCCAGTTAATGGCAATTGGGTTTTTTTTAAATCCTTCTAGAAATTTATATCAGCCATACGTCTGAAAAGACTTGGCTAAATATAAGTGGACTATTTTAAAGTTTAAGTAACACACTTCCTGTTGCTAGTTGGTGGTTATATGACCATGAGTCACACTAGTCATATCAATGTCATCAGCCCACCACAATAAACATATTTGCTAAGCTTGACATAAATTGCTCAATACATGCAGCAGATATTAGAGACTCCCCAAATGTTACCACCTTGCCATGGCAACCCCATTCGACATATCAAAACTCACAATTCACAATTTTGCATCATCAATGTCTTGTGGTGTTGCTTATCAAGACATAATGCTTAAGTTTGGTGACAATCACATGAAATCCCTAGGAGGATTATTTCAAGGTTCACGGTATGCACTTTTTTAGAAAATTAAAAATGGCCAACTACCTGTTGGGCGGAGCTAATGGGTGCAAAAGTTGTTGTCAGTGCAAAAGTTGTGAGCATCTCATGTGCCAGCCTTTTCCCAGCCCTAATTACCAATTAGGACTGTGATGTGTGTGCCATGTTTCAAGAGTTTTTAAGAATGTTAAGGGACCCAAACACCCCAAAAACCTTGGGAAAAAAATGTTTTTAATACAAAAATCTAAAGAAAACAATAAGGCCTTTTACACTTCCAGTGCTTGGGCCCTAACTGCCTCACTGGTTTCCTGTCCACAATAACAAGAAATGGTGATAAATGTAATGGTGATAAAGTAAAATGTAACAAAAACACTGTGACCTTCAAATGTTTTTTTTAAATGCTATTGTTAAACAAGAGGAAACATCACCCCAGTTAAAACATTGCATTTGCAGTTTACAGAGCAATCCATGATATAATACAATACAGACAGGGTTTGGTATAAATTCATTTTTATTTATGCAGATCTTATTCTTTACAATTACACTATGCTATATTATTTGTCACACCAATACTGTCAACATTTTCAATATTGTGGTCACAGTCTAAAAACCATTGAAGTTTCTTCAAATTAAGTTGTAATGAACAATGGCAATATTCACATATGATTTAATCATTCCATGTATAATATGGTAAAATAACATTCCACATTCATCATTCGATGCAATAATAGGCTAGAAATTCTTTTGAGTGCATCAACTTTGGATAATTGTACCTGAACGCATACCATCGTTGAATTTGTCAAGTACAGTCTGTCATTTCAAAAAGAAACACTTGAAATTCAACAAATGGTTTGATCAACAGCTTTTTGGCAGTTACCACAAAATATATATGGCATTGTTATTAAGAACACTGGTGACTGCTTTTATGCTATTGATCACCAAATATCAAATATTTGCCATAAAGAAAGAGGCTTAGCACATACTATACTAGATTTAACTAGAAAACAATAGATTACATATATAGAAAAATAACATCACAGAGAGAAAGAGGTATGGAATTTTTTGCATAACTAGCCAAACCAAAAAGCGGTTAAAAAAAGGATTTTAAAAAATGATTGCTGAAATGATTGTTTTACAATACATTGCAAACATCTGCATATGCCATTTGTAGAACAAACATATAGTGTTGCCTTAAACTCACTCTATTGGTTGAGACAATATTGTAATGTCTGGCCCTTATGGGCCCCTAAAACAAAGAGATTGCAATACTTTTTGTTGCTACTAATAGCAGAAATGACAAAATAAGTTATTCGTACAACATATATTACGCATGATAGTTAAAAATTGTTTTTTGTCTGAATAATGGATGTTTTATAGTCCCTAGTTGTTTATTACATATTGGCCACCTTGGGACTTTCTTTGGCCTGACGCATTCCATAAAGCCACTTGATCACGCGTGCATTTCTCTCTATTACAGAAATACCGTAACCAGCATGTTCATCTTTTACTGCTGCTTCTTCCTCATCATCTTCACCCTCGGTTGTACGCTCAGATGCTGGTGCACTGGCACTACGAAGGCGTGAAACAGACACAATGTCAGAACCTGGTCTTGCTAGCTCCTCTAAATCTGAGGGGTCAAGGCCACAATAATTAAAGAAGCGTTCAAGCTCTGCCCCTGCCCGTGAAAAGCAGTCGCTGACATCCGATTTTGACCGTGTCAGTGAAGGACGCTTCCTGGAGCTTGTTGAGGATCTGTGAGTGATAGTTGGAGATGGTGGTGACCGGAAGTCATTTTTGATTAGGAATGAGGGTACTGAGGTTGGAGTATGTTTGGTAGACGATGTACATGTAGCTGGTTCAGGGTTTGGTTTTATGGGGACAGGCAGAGAGTTGAATGGACTAGATGGAGATTTAGAACAAGATAAGGTTTGGGCAAGACTGTTTGGTGGTTTAATAGGTCCTCTGGGAGCATGTGTAAAGTTGTGAAGCTGTTTGAAAGGAATTGGGTTTTGATTTTGTTTTATGTATGGCCTAAGCAAATGCAGGAGTTGCGTCGGGACCTGCGGTGTGGCCAGTTGCCCCAGCAGGCGGCTTTGCAGCTGTGGTCTATCAGCCATCCTCATTTGAGGTATATGTGGCATGACATCAACTCTTCGTATGGTCATAATGGGACATCCGTTAGCACCTGAAGCCTCTACCACAGCTTTTTCTTGACTTGATAAGCCAACAGAAGGTTCTTCCACTGCATTTGGAGTCTGTGAGAAGAGCTTGCATGGGTCAGTATCCTTCTGGACCTTCCCAGTGATGCTGGGTTGCATAGACACAACAGTGGTGGTTGTATCACTAACACCATCAATCAGTTTGCAAAGATGTTTCAGGTCAAGGGGCGGAGTCTCAGATTTAGTAGGTTGTAAAAGGACCTTCCTTGTCAGATGATGAGCGCCTGGTCCACTCTGGCTTTTGTTTGAAGTGACAGGCTGCTGCCTCTTCAAAGCCACCTGTTGGCTCTTGACATACTTGACCTTGTCTGCTTCCAGACGTTCTACCGCACTCGGTTTGCGTGTCCCTGGAGAGGATTTTACCAGACAACGGAACTCTGGGTTGCCATTAGGAGTGCCCAAAGCTTCAGCCAGCCTTACTAATCGCCGTGAAGATGGTTGTAAAGTGTCAATTGACATCACTTCAACTTGGAAATAACTTCAACTATTCTGTTCCTTTTTAACTTGTTTTACTGCACTTTTTTGCTCTGAATTAGCCAGGATCCTTTCTCCTTAATTAATTTGTGCAATTGAGAGGCTGGATTGCTTGTATTCCTGGGGGGAAAAAAACAAAACAATCATCATAAACAGACAATTCCAATATTTAGCTAGACATCATATTGGACAGTCTCCCTCCTCTTTGCATGCACACTTTTAAACATTCAGTCTAAAGAATCTTAGCAAGGAGCCTTAAACACCACTAATGAGCTCTGCAAGCTGTTGATGTATTTTCTAGGACAAGCTGCAACCATTATGATATCATAGGTATCATATACTTATTAGGATCCATTAGCACTGGCTAAAAGGATACTGTCTTTTTGTAGAATATTAATGAATGTACCAATCACTTTTCAAATAGACACTGCTTGATAAAACCTTACCTCAAGAAATGATAGCATAAACTTTTAAATGCTGCTATTAAGATTGTTTATCAAACTAACAACACTGATATGAAAACACTTTGTATGAAAACATTACTGTACATACGCATACACGTGATCTCAAGTCATTGATTAAGTCAAGGGTCATTTTATTATTAGTTTTTGTTTAAATGTGTTGAAGCTCATTTGTTTAAATGACACTTAATCAGTAACATTGTGAATTTGACTGCACCAACATTATTGGATGAAAACAAAACTGAATTGAGCTGGATGATGACACGATGACAGAGCAGCTTGGTAGCTGATTGGACTTCAAAAATAATATTATGTAACATTAACACTGTTATTGAACTGAATTTTATCACCATTAAACTGGCTCAAGCTGAATTTTAACAGTATTTTGTATAATATTTTCTTTTAAGTGAAAGTGATATTTGTATTGGATATGGTAACCCATACCTGAAATGTGACATCTGCATTTAACCCATCACTGCAAATCATGAACACACACACCTCAAGCTGCTTTACAGCAGCTTTATACAATACAGATTGTTTTAAAGCAGCTTTACAGTAATAAACAGATAAATGATGATTAATGATGCAAACAGAGTAATGAAACTGAGCTTACCTGTAGCTCAGTGGTTAGAGCATGGTGTTAACAACGCCAAGGTTATGGGTTCGATCCCAGGGATTGCACATACTCAGAATCAATGTATAGTATATTGTAATGTAAGTCGCTTTGGATAAAAGCGTCTGCCAAATGCCTAAATAATACAAAAGCTTTTGTAGAGCTGCTTTACAGCAGAACTTAAACTTGCCTTGTATAATTAATCTTCTTGCATCCTTAATCATCATTTATCAGTTTATTACTGTAAAGCTGCAATCTGTATCGTAGTTATTTAAATAAAGGTGACTTGAATGAAGACACTTGTATTTACATCTAGACTCAAGAAACTTTTATAGGCAAAGTTTCACCACAAAACATCAACTCACCGTCAAAATGTTTTTTCACTCAAAAGCCGGGACTCCACTAAATTCACTATGCACTCTTTTTCACCTTTGCTGTCTCCCCCTTAATTAATGTTTGATTTCACATTTCATTACAATTTTACCTCTTTCATACAACAATGAGGGTAGATTTCAGCGTGCAGCATAAATAAGAAATCAAAATTTTAAAGCAAGAAAAGACAAGGTAAACAAGAATTAATGTAACATGAGATTACGATCAGCAACAGATTCCAGGGACACGATACAGCATGTTCTTGCATGATCCAGAAATGTCTAGAATCAAACCAAAAGTTACAGGAAATTATGACGATATGCCCAAAAAAAGCATAGATGTTACTGGACCAGCACCACTGTGATACTAAAGGATTTGTTTATAAGAAATACAGTAGCATTGACAGTCACAGACTATACACACACAACCAGACCACTTTCCAAACATACCTGTGACAGTCTTTAAGATCTCAGCACCAGTTTCCCCTTGAACTGTAAAATTGAGAAAACTTCACTGCTCCACTCAGTCTGATAGGATACAGTAGCTATTCAAGCATTGGTGTCTTTGCATGTGTGAGACAATAAAGGCGCAGGTGATACGTGTTTGTCTTAAGGAAAAGTAAAACTTGCCAGACCAGTCTGACTATCTCCTCAGCCACTCCTCCTGCCCTTTTTCCTATCCAATCAGAAAGTCATTCCCACACCAGGAAGTATGCCCTATACAGCTCATGAGTCATCTGATCACAGAAGGAGCTACCTTCGGCTTGTGAATACTGCCATGCATTCTCTTGTCTGTAATCTCTTTTTGTTGCTACGCATACAGAGAAAGAACAATACAATTTTAAAGACAGACACTGTTCTGTTTTCTATTAAATGAGTTGAGTTATATCTGTTTAATAATAAAATATATTATGTATGCTTTAAAAGGTTATTACATATTTTACCATACATATTTGTAGGCTGGGATAGTAATGAAACAATTATGCATGTATTTATTGATTTGCATAGTGTAATTTTAAGTGACTAAAATGGCTAAAAAGTAGCTGATATGCATTATGACTGTAATGACTGTAAAATTTAAGTTCATGTTTTATTTTTTCCCCATAAAAAGATGAAGTAATTAAAAGTTGTCAGACATCATGTTTATAAAGATATAAAACCATCACCATGTCGTTTATGAAAGTTCAATTTAACTGACAGTCTTTTGATCTCTGTTTTGGAAATACAAAAGGAGAGTGTTCTATACTCTCATTTACATATTGAAGTTTAAAATGTAAATATTTACATATCATACAGTTCATGAGGAGATAAAAACTACATTTTCCCATGTACTACTACTATATAGCCTGTAGTGGCATTATTTCCTCCGTTTGCTAGAAATACCATGAAAACATTGTGGCATTTTCTGTTTGTTAACTTGTTACTTAAACAGCAATGACAACACAAGCTCAAATACAGTAACACAACAACATTGTGTTTGCATGTCAGTAAATTCAGTTTGTTAAACCTTTAGCCAGAGCAAATTACACAGTCCTTTCAAAACTAGTCAAACAAGATATAACTGCTCACTAGTTGAAGTAGCTGGTTTTAAATTTAGTCCAACATTTTTTTATGTGTACTATGGCTTTAGTAGATGTGAGTCTACAGACTAAATCTGTATTTCAGAACAATTATATATAGTGATGACTAAAGTATAAATTTAACCAAACACCCTATATAAACTAGGTATTAGATGATATATAATCACCTAAACTTGAATGCTCTTTGTTCAACACTATAAAGCTGTGTGGTTCAGCTGAGTTCATTTACTGGAGTTGTTAGATCCTGCAACATGATAAAATCCATAGCAAAGTCTTTGAAAAATCTGTAACAGGAAACAATATTAAAGTTTGTTAAACTTTAGATTACAGTTTTTAATAGTATTCATGTTGTCTCAGGACAGTATGCAGTTGTCCTTTTCTTTTGTACTGAGACTCCTTGTTCTCCTCCTCCTAAAACTTCCCGTTCTGCTCTTCTGTGCTTCCTCTTTTGGGCTATCATTCATTCTTTCTTTACCTGTCAGCTGTGGTGGCAGGGGAATACGCTCGCCCAAGAAAAAGCCTTCCTCCTCAGAATCTGAGGAAGAGGAGCAGGTTGAGCAGGACTCTTCGTGCCTGTAACGGGTGGAGTGCAGAGTCAGACTGGCCTTTCTTCTTCCATCCAGGATGCTGTTGGACCGGTGCCTGTGATCTCCTTGGGATTCTAGGACCTCCAGATAAGGTCTGTCACTTTGTGAGCCTCGGGAACGTCTTAAACGTTTCTCTGCGGCAACATGGCCAGCATACCTTTGATGGAAACTGCGATGATATGACCCATCTGAGGGACACACAAGACTGTGATTGATACAAAAACGTTTCAATATTTTCTTTCATCTTTCCCTCAGCCCAAATTATAATGAGTTAGTCTCAAGTAATCATGATAAATACCTTGAATTTCCAATTTTTGCTTCTTGGTTTAAGTCTGGCCTATCTGACAAAGGCCCAACAGACAAAGTTTGCTCATAAAACTATATATACTTCTCATTTCCTGTCCAACATCTTAAGATATGCCTTTACAGTACAAAAACAACTAATTTATTTTAAGAAGGGACTTATTTTGTTCAGACAAGATAATTAGTAGCTAATTTGTCTAGCTAACAACCAGGTCCCATAAGCTGCGAAGTTATCTTTTGCCAGGGAAGTCTTTCATTGGGCTGTATTCCAATTTAAGGATTGTTTTTATTTAATACCATCTGCATGTCACAGATGTGCTTACATTTAATTTGTAACCATGTCCAGAATCTTAAGTCGGATGTAATAGTTTTTTGTTTTTAAAATCTTAAAACGTTTTTGTTTATTGGCAGGTTTCAATTGCATTTTGAATCACACATTTTCGTAAGATAACACAAATGTAAATGACCTATTAAAAGACAATTTGTCAAATTACACACAAAAAACTTAAACACTCCTAAAAGGGGCGGTATTGCGCACGCGAGCAGATCATGGAGTAGTCGTCTTTTTTTGAGCTCCTCTCCGCTGGCGCTTTAATTTGAATATTTTCGCAACTAAAGTACCATCAGTTCACTTTAGTGTCCAGAATGACTCTGAAAGCTACCTTTTAGCTTAGTTGTTTTGCTAACGTTGTTAATAAGTAAATAAGGCCCTTGAGGGCGATTGTCCTCATTTCGTTAACTCATTCTGTGTCTGAAAATGGCGTCAAAGAAATCTTCAAAAGCCGTTGCAGCTATGAAGGAGGACGGCAATTTAAATGACTATTTCACAGGGTAATGTGAATGCGATACTTGCTGCAATCGGTTTCCAAGAAGATGAGTTGAAAAAGTTAATAGATGACAAGATGATAGCTCTAAGTGGCCGCTTGGATGTGTTAGATACCACGCTGGTTAACCTGCAGTCAGAACAGGCCGGCGTCAAACAACAAATTGTGGAAATAGAAGATGCCCTGAACGGTGCGGATTCACGGCTAGGAGAGGTGGAAAAGGTATGTGAAGATTTGTGTGCAGAAAATAAATGAATATTGGAAGGAGAAGTGCGGGGACGCCCCTTTGTGTTAATTTCGGACCTGATTACGGAGCTTTTCGGCCGAGACAACTTCCCCAAACCAGTGAAAATTGATCGAGCGCACCGGGCACCGTTACCCAAGCCATCTGAAGGCCAGAGACCTCGCACCATTATCGCACGGATCCACAATGATCGGACAAGGATTTAATCCTTCGTCTGAGCCGGGAAAAGTTTTCTCTGGAATATAAAGGAAAGCGGATTTACATCTTCCCTGACTATACTCCGGAGGTAGCAGTGCGGCGACGTGCCTTTAGCTCAGTTACGAAAGAGGTCCTTTGAAATGGTCCTTTGGTAGCTGATTTTGTTTTACGGCGGAATTGATGCTGCATCATAACAGTCGGGAGTTTTCTTTTGAATCTCCAGAACAGGCAACGAAAAACGTGGGTAACTTGTCGTATGACTCTGCGTAGGTTCTACGTGTGACTTTACTCAGCTTGGTCTGAGTATTTACCTCGTCTAACAGAAGTTAGTCAAGGATATTTTGTTTATTTTTCACTGTGGTATGTGATTCAATGACTAGCTATATGCACGGGAAGGATCGAAAGTTTTTTTTTGCCTCGTGCGTTTTTCCTCTGTTTTTGCTATTCTTTTGAGTTAAGGTAAGTCAATTTAGTCCTACTCTGCACTCCTGTCATCGTCAATCCTTAATTATTAATGGATAAACAATTTTAATCTTACATATCTGAGCGTTTAGGCCAGTTTGTGGAGACCCATGACAAGGGGGATGTTTAGTGCTAAGGGGTCACATTATTGCATATAAATCCCCGTTGAGAAGGGAGAAGCGCAGGCGTCTGTCTGAGATAAAATGTATATTGCCGTCCTTAGAACAAGTATTTAGTGCATCTGGATCTAAGACTGACCTTAACGCTATTCTTATGTTGAAATATGAATATAACTCTATTTACCCTAAAGAAATTAATAATTGTTTTTCTGAATTTTAGAAGCATCTTTATTCTTCCAGCTGTTTAGAGCTGAATGATATAGGGTGCCAATTTATTGATGTGGTAGACTTTCCAAAACTTAATGAATGTGCCAGAGAGGAATTAGAGGAACGGTTCTCTCTCTGTGAAATTTTGGAGGCGATAAATTCCTTCTCGAATAGGAAAGCCACAGGCCCTGATGGGTTTAGTGTGGAATTCTATAAGGCTAATGCAAATGCAATCGCCCCCTTGTTGCTTAGAATGATAAATATTTCGATTGAGAAGAAAAAATTTTTAGATTCTTTGTATGAGGCACATATATGTGTTCTGAAAAAAAGATACAGATGTTACAGAGCCCTCTAGTTATGGGCCTATAAGTCTTCTAAATTATGATCAAAAAGTGATTGCCAAGATTTTGGCTACTCGTTTAAATAAACATGTGGCTTCATTCATTCACTCAGACCAAACTGGCTTTGTCCCAGGAAGATTTTCATTTTTTAATTCACGTCGTCTGTTAAATATTTTGTACTGTAATCAGAGTAAGAGTTCTAAGACAGCTGTTCTTTCTATAGATGCTGAAAAGGCTTTTGACCGAATTGAATATAGCTATATGTTTTCTGTGTTAGATCGGTTTGGTTTGGGTGAGAATTTTAAACTAAGAATTAAGAATGCTCTATTTTTCCCCTAAATCTGCAATACTTACCAATTCGGATAAGTCTGCTTTCTTTCCTCTTCAGCGTTGCACACGTCAGGGATGTTGTTTAAGCCCATTGTTATTTGATTTAGCCCTGGAACCCCTGGCTATACATCTTCGTAATCATTCTGAGATATAGGGTATTACATGTGGTCATTCTGAGGTTAAGGTGTCCTTACATGCGGATGATCTACTTTTATATTTAGATGATCCTTCTTCTTCCTTGCCATTTTTAATGGAATCACTTAAGGTTTTTGGCTCTTTCTCTGGTTATTCTGTCAATTGGGAGAAAAGTGTACTTATGCCTTTGGGTGAGGGGCTGGAAGCTCAGTTTCTGAGGTCATTACCTTTTAGAATTTCAGAGGATCACTTTACTTATCTGGGGTTAGTCATCCCTAAAAACTGTAAACATATTTTTAGTTTAAATTTCACAGAAGCTATTAATAAATTAAAATTATCCATTGACAAATAGAGGGTTCCTTCCGTTATCTTTAATCGGTCAGGTCAATGCCATTAAAATGGTCTCTCTGCCTCGCTTTGTTTATCTCTTTCAGAATTTGCCTGTGTATCTGCCACATTCTTTTTTAAAACAATTAGATTCCGTCATTTTGCCATTTATCTGGGGATACAAAGCACATAGAATTTCTAAGGCCCATTTGCAGAAGCCGAAAGAGTTGGGTGGTCTAACGCTATCAGTGTTCCGTCATTATTACTGGGCCACTAATGCCAGGGCTATGATGTTTTGGCAGATGAGTGATCAATCTGCTGACAGTTTGATGGACTCGCTACCCAAGTGGTTGTATATTGAGGCTCGGTCAGTTGTTGGCAGCTCCGTAGCCACTATTCTTTTCTCTAAAACGCCACCGTTAAAGAAGTCACAATGTAAAAACTTTGTTGTGCTCAACTCCATTAAAATTCTGAATCAAATTAAGACTGCTTTGAATATTACACCTGCCCATTTGCGATAATAATAATTTTTTGCCTGGCCAGTCGGACAAGGTATTCTCACTATGGACAGGGGATGGACTGGCCACTGTTAGGTACTTTTATATAGATGGAAAATTTGCCACTTTTGAACACTTGTATAAACTCTTTGATCTTTTACAGTCACAATGTTTTCGATATCTACAGGTGCGTAATTTTATAAATACAAATATTTTATTGAGTTTCAGGAGTTAGATCAAGATTTGTATAATTTTTTGGGGCAATCTCCCATGGCCAAACAATTGGTGACACAGTTTGTTTCTTTGTTTGTCTCCCATTTTGCAGTGTCTTCAGATCACCCTAAAGTAGCTTGGGAAAGGGATACTGGACTTAATGTCTCAAAAGAGATTTGGGAGGAGGGACTGAAATGAATTAATTCCTGCTCTATTTTAATGCAAGATTACAATTTATACAGTTTAAAGTGCTGCATAGGTTACATTACACAAAATCTAAACTCAATAAAATGTACCCTTCAGTCCCCCCACTGTGTGATAGATGTAGGAGCTCGGATGGGAGTTTTGGAAGAATATTTTTCAAAGGTAATCCAATGTCTTTGGAGAAGATATCAGTCCAGATCTTGAATTAGTTTTGTTTAAATGTTCTGACCATACACTAGGTTTGACACATTTTCAGCAATTGTCTCTTATGTTTGGTATGGTGGTGGCCAAAAGGGTGATTTTTGATGCATTGGAAGTCCGCTTTACCACCCACTTTTCATAAATGGTTGGCCGAAATGGTTGCCGCTCTCAAGCTTGAAAGGATTTGTTTCTTATTATTAGATTGACGCTTATAAAAAATTTGGGCCCCTTCCTCACTTACCTTTTTAAGAGTTGAAATTTGTTTAGGTTATTTGTTTATTTCACTCCATGTTTAATATTTTGTTTAAGTCTGATTAATATGGCTTTGTTTAAAGGGTATCTTTCACTGTATCTGGTGCATGTTCAGGTATGTATTTGTTTTAATTTTTATTTTATATCTATATATATACAGTTTGTGGGATTCTGGTTTGTTTTGTATTGTCAGAAAAATGGTTTAAAAATCTGTCAAATAAAATATAAAAAAAATACTAAATTTCTTGAACAATGTTTTGGAGATTAGTGTGATCTTACCTATCAGATCCATCTGTAATGGTACTCCAGTGCAATATCGCAATCTGTGTCCCAAACTACCCACAGCTTCTTCTCCATCATCCTCAGGCTCTTCATTCTCTTCCTCTCTTCTGTTTACCTCCATGTTTTCCTCTTCCGCCCAGTCTTCATCTTCCACTGAATAACTGCAGCTGATTGGCTCTCTGAAGCTGACCCTGGCAGTGCTGCTGCGAACTGGAGTAACAGGAGGGTCTTCAGGTTCAGTGACAGTGGGCAAGGAATCTGAGGGGGCTGGCGAATCAGATGCGTCAAAAAAAACAGGGGGTGGAGGAGATGGAAAGGAGTCAGAGTCAATCGGATCGTCAAATGCATCAGATGGCTGAAGTTGAGAGGAATTTCCTATGATACAAAAAGCAAATTGATAACCGGTGCAATAAAATGTGTCTCCCAACACATAGGCCACGTACACACTGCAAAGATTCAAGTTCTGTCTGTCATCGTTCTGTTTGTACGAAACAGGAGTCACTCCAGCAATTGTGATGACTCTTGTTCACATATTTTGAATACTACAAACATCAATTCCAAGAGTTTAACCTGATTAGTATGTAATATTTTTGACCAAAGTAATATTAACAGCAGTGTTGTCATGTCCACCTTAATTAATTAGAGATTTGGGGGTGAATTCATATCACTTGGCTTAACAAGCAACAACAAACATTTGTTTGAACAACATTTGTAACATTTTAACTTCATAGCCATGCCCTAGCAACCAGTTACAGTACCTTAGCAACCATCCCATTAACTTTCACAAGTGGGTGGCCTCTTTAACTCAGACTGGCAAATAGTCTTTCATTATTACTATGGAAACTGTCCAGGCATGCCCCAGCAAACACTTACAGCACCCAAGCAACCAACATAAATTACCTATATCTTAGCACCAGCACATCATAGAGACATGGAAATCTTTTGATTCAGACACACATCTGTTTATTGCTAGCCTTGTGCTAAAACATGTTAGCATTGTGCTAAATCAAACATGTCAGCATTGGTAAAACATTCAGAAATCATGTTAAAACATTAACATCATGTTACAATGTGTTAGCTTCATATAAAAATATGTTAGCATCATACTAAAACAAGCTAGTTTCTTTGTGTTAGAGAATGTCAGACCTAAATGATGTTTGTTGTTTTTTTCCTATCAAGACCTGGCAATGCAGTCACTTTGAACCCTGCATTTTTCGGTAGTTAATTCAGCTGTAGAATGCGGTTGTCACTCCCATAAAATGTTCAACTGTGTGTGTACAGAATAGGGTTAAGCACAAAAGGTGAAGTCACAACCGAATTTTCCTGCAGTGTGTATGCAGCCATAAAGTAAGTGTAACATTGTAAAATCACATTACATATGTCCTCTTGTGTCTCACTTATTGCATTCATCATGTTATGGGGGTTGAATCATACCAGTATAGTCTTCAACAGCATTTCCACAATCCTTTGCTGTAGAAGTTCCTCGGGACATGCAGTTGGGTGGGAAGGGGCCAAATTCTGCATAACCATTCAGCTCCACTGTAAACTCCAGACCGCTGCATGGACTGTCTGTTCTATCTGAGTGGTCCTTGCACTGTAATTCTGCCCTGTCGTTGGCTGCAGAACACAGCTGAGAGAGCATGTGGGAGTTCTGTGTGTGTGTTTGTCTGTATTGTGGAGGTTCATCATTTGGTATAGATGGGAATGAGGTGTGAACATCTACGAAATGAAGAACATGAATTAATGAAGAACAAGAACAAAAATTGTATTTTATCAACAAATTTGCAACAGAGATGTTGCTTGAAGGAAATGTTTTCTATAGGTTACTACGTGGATGAAGAACACAAATAAATGTCTAAGGTCATATACATACACCACCTTCCCGAAGCAAATATTATTTAACTAAGAAAAGTATAGAAAACACAGTTGTGATCATCACTATCCTCTTGCAATAGGACCAGCTGGATGGCAAAAACAGTGCTAGTAGAACCTCAAAAGTAAATGGAATCAAATAATAACTGTTGACCATACCAAAAAAGTTAGTTTTGAATAAGGAAAAGAATGGTTCAATTCTGGCTTTACTAGAATAGGGATATAGTGAAAGTCAGGTTGCTTCCATCTTTAAAATTTCAAAGACAGTGGTGAAGTGATGAAGATGGATGGTCACAAGCGATCAAACAAAGCTGAACTGTTTAAATTGTTCGGCCAGGAGTAGCATAAAGTCACCCAACAGCAATGCGAAAGACTGGTGAAGAGCACGTCAAGACGCATGAAAGCTGTGATTTAAAACCAGGTTATTCTACCAAATATTGATTTTTGAGAATTGTGTTGTTTTAAAATGAGTATGAACTTGCTTTCATTCTTTGTGTGTGAAAACACTGCATATTTTTGTTGTTTTGACCAGAGTGCATTCTCTGCAAATAAATAGTCTAACTTCCAATATGTTTATTTGGAATTTGGAAAAAATGTTTTCAGACATATACAGTGTATAGAATAAAACAAATGTGTTCATTTTGTTTAAACGCATACCTATAAAGAGTAAAACTGATAACTTTGCAGTGGTAATTTTTTTCAGAGCTGTATATTAAAATAATTCTGTGGAAAATAATTTTTGTTGTGAATCAGTATTAATTAAATTCTGTACAAATACTACCATAATCTATACATCCTTAAATATAACCTAAATGTATAATGTTTTTCTTTTAATTTTATAGTTAAATATGTCATATTGAAAGTTTTTGCAAGATTAAACAGTGGTCTTTTTCTATATTCACTGCTTGATTTATGTCATGTGTTTTACAGACTATCGACATGCGACATACTTAGTAGAAATAGAAAACATAAAACACAAGTTATAAAGCAAAAAAATAAATTGTAAAAAATGTTTCATAATAGCTGTACCTGTGCTCTCCAATAAAAATTGACTACACCCATTCACTGTTGTTGTGCTAGTAGCTACTAGTGCATTCTTCCACATACCGCCTTTAGACCTGGCGGCACTGAAACTACTTCCCCCTTGTGCAGAACTACGCTGCTTATTTTGAGCACGTTTATGGGATGCTGATTTGCCTTGCAGGGCCGAATCACAGGAGTCTGAGTTATCTGGATCTTCCCCCAGTGAGCAAGAGCGAGAGCAGAAAATGAGTCCCCCTCGAGGCAGGAAGGGTTTTCCCAGCAGGGGGAGTTGACAGCTGACACAGCAGAAACATGCTTCAGACGCGTGCCAATGCTGCCCCTCATATGTCATCTGCCCCTGTTCTATACCTACATACAAATACAGCGAGAGAGAGAGAGAGGAATTCAAACATTTCAGCAGTTTGTCAAACCCTTTATTCAGAAAACATCTCAGGAATTATGGCATTCTTCTATCATTACTTTTTTGGGAAAAAAAATAATCTGGACCGAAGTACAGGTTAATTAAATAACTTTAATTGACATGCATGCTGCATGAAAATGCTTATGTGAGTGCCATGCTATCAATTACCACAGAAAATATTAAGAAAAAAGCAAATTATGTTGATAGTAATGCGCTTACAACAGACCCTTAGCTGGCCAGTGTGCAGCACTTCAAACAAACAAAAAAATTAAATCTGCCACTAGCACAATGCAAAAATATTACCCTTAATCACAGTGTATTTAAGTATAACTGTAATAGCATTGTGTGCAATCATAATCGTAGTCCAACGCAAAGATTTGCGGGCAGCAAACAATCACAAACAATACACAATCCAAACAATACTAGGTAGTCAACAGGGAAAACCACTCTGAAATGTTTGACAGGGCAAAGTATTACACTTATTATACTACTCTTATTAGTACAATTTTTCTATTATTTTTTTTAATTGTTCTAAAATGTATTTCCTGTAAATCTGCTTTACAGCAATGCAAAAAAATGCAACAAGCGTTTTGTTGTGCTGGTTAAGTCTGTTCACAGCCTAATAGCAATCACTTAAGTATATATGTATGTATATATAGTCCTGGTTGTAAGTGTTCATTTGTAAGTCGCTTTGGATAAAAGCGTCAGCTAAATGACTAAATGTAAATGTAAATGGTTGTGCCAAACTTCTTCCATTTGACAATTATGGAGGTCACTGTGCTCTTGGCTTTTTTTAAGACTTTTTCAGATCTGTACCTTGCAACAATCCTGTCTCTGAGTTCTGGAGGCAGTTCCTTTGACCTCATGGCTTGGTTTTTGCTCTGATCTGCATTGTCAGCTGTGAGGCCTTTTATAGTGAGGTGTGTACCTTTCCAACTAATTTCCATTCAATTTAAATAACCACAAGTGAACTCCAATCAAGATGTAGAAACATATCAGCAATAATCAAGAGAAATGGGCATCTGAGCTAAATTTCAAGTGTCGTTGCAAAGGGTCTGGATACTTATGCCAGGGTGATATTTCAGATTCTTTTTATATAAATTTACCGGGTACTTAGCATACACAGGAAAAAATTCATTTAAATTATTGTAGTATCAGGCTGCATCATAACAAAGTGATAAAAAATGTGAAGGGGGTCTAAATACTTTTTGAATGCACTACATATTTATTTTCTGTGGTAGGCAAGGACTATTGCATTCAGTCACAGAATGTCAAACTTGCCTGTCAAACTTGTCAAACTATGTATTTGCATACCCTTGCACACTACATTCATGCACTTTGGGGAGGTGTGGCTTTGTGGAGCACCAGAGCTTGCAAAATTTCAAAATCTCTGGTAGCCCTTCGGGCAGGCACTCTTCACATTTTGGTAGCCCGAAGTGAATTTAAGTAGCCTAAATAAAATACATTATTTTCAATGTAGAATATTTTAAAGGTGACAAAACCAATCAAAAACATTTTTAAAACACATAATAACAATCGTATGAAATAATCGTATGAAAATATTTGGTTCTAAAATTTCTATGAACTTCTATGAACTATATTGTTTTCTATGAAAACAATATAGAACATAATTCAGTCTGTGTCAGATTCTGAATCTGAAATATCAACTGAAGTCACAGATAAGAAAATGCCACTCGAAGTTGAGGGCATAGCATCTCATCAGCTTTCTCTATCTGCATCACTCTCCACTTTAGAACTAAAATACCTGCGTAAATTTTTCTCTCCACTGTGCATGCAGTCTCTATCACGCTTAATCTTGCTACAGGAGAATTCACTTGTCACGTGAGGAGAGTAATGACTGACAGGACGAGCGTCACTGATACACAGTTCGCACGATCGCGAATTGAAAGTTGAAAGCGAGTGCGCATTCAAACGCGATTTCAATACCCCACATATTGATAGTGGCTCCCCGATGTTAATGAAAATTACATACAACATCATTTCCCGACCAAATTTGTGAGAGAATGCAAAAGCATTGCAATATATTTTTCCTCCTTATAAGATAGCCCGACGGGCAGGGCCGACTGGATGACACAATAGCCCCGGGACATCGCCCTGAGCACTATGAAGGGAGGGTGGGATCTTATGCTTTTAAAGCTAGCTTGCTATTGCTAGCCTCTCTTAAACCACCCTGGCTAACATTTAAATAAAATCATTTCCTTTAGAGTAGGTAAAATAAAAGATTGGAGATGCCCTTGAGAAAAAAAACGGTGTCTTTGTCCACTAATTTATCGTAGACAGTCTTCTTATGTACTAAGGAAAACATCTTTAATGGTTTAACTAAAATATGAGCTTCACATTTCTGCTTAAAACCCTTCGACCCATCTATCCCTGATGCTTTTGAAAGTTTTAACTCTGTCATTGTGTGTTTGGATAAAGCAGTTTTTGGACTGTACTCACCAATGTGTTCTCCACAGGTGTCGCAGTACTCAGCATAGAGTGACTCATAGCAGCAGCAGCAGTAGGGACGACTCTCTCTCATGATGTACCTCTGACCGCCCAGTGCTGCTTCACACTCAAAACAACAGAAATGCTTCATGTGCCAGTGTCTGCCCTCAGCCTCCGTGCACTCATCCGCAAAGATAATCTGAGCATCAGAAGTGCATCAGTGAGTACAGCACTGTGGACTGTCTGTTTCTGTTATTCAGACACATTAAGCTGTAAAGTGTATTATGCCACGAACCTGCAATTCACTAATACACAGTGTGAAATGAAAAAAAACAAAATGAATCAAACCATATACAGTACTGTGCAAAAGTTTTATGCAGGTGTGAAAAAATGCTGTAAACAAAGAATGCTTTCAAAAATGAAAGTGTTAAACATTTATTTTCAAAAATGAACAAAATGCAGTGAATGAACAAAAGAGAAATCTAAATCAAATCAATATTTGGTGTGACCACCATTTGGCTTCAAAACAGCAGCAATTCTTCTAGGTACAGTTGCACACAGTTTTTGAAGAAACTCGGAGGGTAGGTTGTTCCAAACATCTTGGAGAACTAACCACAGATCTGTGGATGTAGGCTTTCTCACATCCTTCTGTCTCTTCATGTAATCCCAGACACACTTGATGATGTTGAGATCAGGGCTCTGTGGGGGCCATGCCATCACTTCCAGTACTTCTTGTTCTTCTTTACGATGAAGATAGTTCTTATTGACTTTGGCTGTATGTTTGGGGTCGTTGTCCTGCTGCAGAATAAACTTGGGGCCAATCATACTCCTCCCTAATGGTATTGCATGATGGATAAGTTTCTGCCTGTATTTCTCAGCATTGAGAACACCATTAATCCTGACCAAATCTTCAACTCCATTTGCAGAAATGCAGCCCCAAACGTTCAAGNAACCTCCACCATGCTTCACTGTTGCCTGCAGACACTCATTATTGTACCGCTCTCCAGCCCTTCTACAAATAAACTGCCTTCTGCTATAGCCAAATATTTCAAATTTTGACTCATTAGTCCAGAGCACCTGCTGCCATTTTTCTGCACCCCAGTTCCTATGTTTTTGTGCATACTTGAGTCGATTGGCCTTGTTCCCACATCAGAGGTATGGCTTTTTGGCTGCAACTCTTCCATGAAGACCACTTCTGGCCAGACTTCTCCGGACAGTAGATGGGTGTACCTGGGTCCAGTGTTTCCCATTCGTTAACTAATTTGTCCCGCCACAGTTTCAAAATGAACCGAAAATTTTTGTACACTTCTCGAAATAAAGATTTCTAACTCTGTGTTTTGCACTATTGATTCGACAAATCATATGTCACTCAGTCAGTAAGACCCCCGCCCCCATTCCCGCTTCAGCTGTCTCGCTTTACACATACGCACATACGCAGGCGCGTGCGCGAACTGGAACCACGAACTTTGCTGCATCGAGTTATTTTGAGGACACATAATTTACATCTGGGCATTTTGAGGACACATCATTTGAGGTAAATAACTTTAACTAATGTTACAATATCCACTATAGTACATGATTTTTATCTAACAGTGTATGACAGCAAACAGATAACGTTAGATAACGAAGCTAACTTCTGTGTTTTGGAGCAGCTCAAGCAATTTTTTAACGTGCTGTGTGAAATACAGTCAAAACACCTGACCGCTGCATGATCACATGGTGTGCAAACTACAGCTCTCGACTCGATAAAGTCAGTGTTGTGCTACTAAAGTTTTGATGGATGATGATTGTAATCAAGGTAAAGAAATTTACTGTGACGTCGTACATTATGCGTGTATATCCATTATTATTAATGTGAAACAGCAAGTGTTTTATAATTGCAGTATTGATTTGGATAGGAGGGGGGTCTTGGAGTAAAAGAGGTTGAGAACCACTGATATAAGTCATTGCACTTACAGTACACAATGAACTGCATAATCATCTTAAAGGAGTAGTTCACTTTCAGAA
>JAZGTJ010005129.1:0-10974 GCA_036877575.1 Botia almorhae
TTTTTTTTTTTTTTTTTGCATATTTAACAATTTACATTTCCAGATTGGGAAAGTTATTTTACTGTTTACGTCAATGGTCATTGATTTAGCAACACTTCCTGTTGAAAATAACTTTCTCTCGTGGAGGGAACTTCCCCATGACCCTCTGCGGTACAGCTGTGTGTCTGTGGACCGGACGGTGTGCGTGTATATGGTGAACATCTGGATGAGAGTGTCATTGTGTCTGAACGGGTGAAGATGCGGATCTATTTTTACACCCTTTTGCGTCAGCTTGAGTCTAAGCGAGACTTGTCAAGAGGAAAAGGAAGTAAAGGGTCAACCACATTTTTCAGATCGGTGTACATGCGTAATTAGCCTTTATCTTTCAATCGATGTGTAGAAACATTGTGAAGTTGAATTCGAAACTGTTTCTTTATGAAAATAAATATTTATTAGGGAAACTTTTGTGTCTAGCCCCTTAGTTTGGCCTTTCAGATTAAGTCAACATAGTTGAATTGTGTCCGGTGGGAATTTATATCTTCTGTAGGTGAGCTAAAGCTTATGTAATACTTGTAATAAAGATATTAGCTGTTTATACATTACTAGCATACTTCTAACTGCATAGTATGTAACAAAATAGTTTGTAAAACAGCTACAGCATTGTCACATGCTCTCACCCATCTTGAAAAATGTTTTGAGTTTTGTTTGAGTTTCTTGAACTTGGCAGTCCATTGCATTATGGGTACAGAGTCAAATGCAGGTCATCTTAGTGTTCCATGCGTACAGAATGTTTTCAGACTGGGGAGTATGCATACTGCATAAATAATAGTATGATAGTACATTGTCATAATGACCTGCTTGCTCTCTCCAGACACGGTCTTAATCGAGTCTTTTCTTGTCGTGGGATCGCCATCGCTGTGGAGGCCTTTTGGCGCAGAGGTCACCGCGAAATCACCGTGTTTGTACCTCAGTGGAGACAGAAGAGAGACCCCAACATCACAGGTAAATACATATATTTATAGCAGTTAGAAATGTATGAAACGATATGCGTGTATGTGTATATACAGTGTTTCTCATGTTGTTACAGAACAACACTTTCTGACACAGCTGGAGAACCTGCGGCTTCTTTCCTTCACCCCCTCTAGAGAAGTGTGTGGGCAGAGGATTTCCTCTCATGACGACAGGTACGAGATCCAGCATCTGCTCGAAAAAACTTCTGCGTACCGCTTGTTTGAATCTTTATCACACAACATAAAAAGCAGCAGCTTGTGGTTAAGGAGCATTTACATACAGAATTTCCACATTTGTTCAGGAAAGCACTGAATCTGAATCTGTTGAATCAGTTTTGAATTGTCAGAGTTCTGATGTCTTCTTCACAGGTTCCTGCTTCATCTGGCTGAGAAGACGGGAGGCGTCATTGTGACCAATGACAACCTGAGGGATTTTGTAAGCCAGTCAGAAGCGTGGAGAATCATCATCCATGAGAGGTGAATTGTATATGCCTGTTTTTGTTATGAGTGTCCCACTTGCCTGTCAAACTATCTACTTACTATATACCTCCCCACACTTATGGTGTAGGCGTGGCTTTGGAGAGCGCTCTGAACGGTGGGCGGGATCTTATGCTTTCGAAGCTTTGAAGCATATCTTGCTAAGCTCTCCAAAATTACACACTATTAAATTGAAGTTCCCTAATTAAATTGCTGCACCACACATGGCACCAAAGTGTGTCTTTTTATTTGTTTGTCTGAATTGCTTGATTGTACTTGAGCATGATGTTACATCATTGGCTCAATGGTGTAAGATGGGGCGGGGCTACCTGTTTGAGGAAGTAATACCAGATCTAGGGAGGACCTCAGTTTTAGTGCTACTGGCACAGATATTACACTACACCTTTAATAATTGATCAAATTTGAATGTGTTTGGTCACTGTATTCTTTGATTTAGAGCTAATTGTATTGGTTTTTCAGACTCTTACAGTTTACCTTCGTAGAAGACCATTTTATGATCCCAGACGACCCCCTCGGGAAGCATGGACCTCATATAGACGAGTTCTTGCTCAAACAAAGCCGGTGAGTGTGAAACTTTACTTGTTTTTCAGTAGTGCTTCATAGCTCTGCCAGAAATGGCTTCTGAAACCTGCCCAATACCATCCACAGGCTTCACAATAACATAAAGCAGGTTAATAAATATATATGAATATAAATATAATAACTTTTCTGTCCCCCCTCAGAAGTAGCCCCATAACACCCCCCCAGAGGACAGAGCAAAGGTCCACTCCGTCTGTTTTGGCCCAGGCAGCGCAATCGACGCCACATCCCTCCTCCCCCTCCCACTGGCCACATTCCGGCCCTCCAGACTGGCACCTTCCTCGGCCGTCGCCCTCTCCACCTCCACAGCGGTCGCACTCAGAAACCACAGAGCTCAAGAGGAAGTTGTACGACATCTTTCCTGACCAAAAGCAGCGCATTGACCGTATCCTCAATGATAACCCATACATGAGGGACCTCAACGCACTGTCAGGCCTTTTGCTTGGATGATGCGCACACACACATGAAATACAGTTTCAGAACCAGGTCCACTGGAGCAGACAGCGGTATAAGTGCATGGAGGTCACGGGGCTTTCTTGATTGTTAAAGACCAGCACGATGAAAACGCTGCTACAAGCATTTATTTGGGGGACTGTCTCATGAAGTAAATGAAGACGTTAAGGTCCTAAATTACAACTTTAAGCACAATGAAATGTATAATTTGAGTGGGACCTTTGATTATGCGAGAATGTACAGTCCAAGTGGCATATATTTGATGTATATATTTATGAAAACTAATACTTTTCTGTAAGTTATCTTTTCAAAAATCTTTATTCTAAAAGGTGTTCCAGCTACACGGTTGTTTTGAACTGGCTTGGCTGAAATGACTGCTGAAGAACTTATTTTATTTGCCGTTTTATATATTATTGTGTATATGCAACTTCAGTTTTTGTAAATACTAATATTGTTGATTTTATTTTCCGGTCTAATTTCCTGTCACTCAAAGTTCAAGTGCCCTGTTGGTTGCACACTGGACAGAATTACCCCACCCCACTCCATTCAAAGTGACATCACTTCCTCATCATTAATTTTACTTCCTGTTTGTTTTGGTCATGGTGCGAAACCTGTGTTCTATTTATAGGAATCCCCAGAGACTCGCATGTCACTTGACTATGAAGCAGTTCAGATTCAGGCTTCAAAAATTTCCCGGATTACTCACTAACCTGGCGCTCCCCTTCTTCCCTGTTGTGCAAGCCACCGATCAAAAATAGCAAACAATGAACCAGTGCGGTCAATAATGTAAACCTTTCTCCCAGTTATGACCATCAGAGGGCGCTATCGGTTTATCAGCCCATTACTGTTTAAAGAACAACGCAGGACATGAACTAAATTCAATGCACTGTTTAATAAATGTTGTTCTCTCAGTCATTTTTAAACTATGAAAGCATTTTATTATATTACACTAAGGTGAATATATAGTACGATACTTTTAAGTGTCATTGTCTGTTCACGGTCTCTGAAATGTGCGTAGCGCTGGGTTTCGTGAATTGATATTCAGTTTTTGGGATGATAATTCAAATGATAACCGCATGGACACATCGGAGCATCAGCAGGCACTGTGGGTATCTCACAGTATGGCTGCTTTAACAGTTTGCTTTTCTGTAAGGCATTGTTAAATAAAGGCCATTTGTGTTTATCCTGATTTCTGTGGTCTGCACCTTGTCACACACCTAGTGTCGCCGCCAGATTTTTTAGCATAGACGTATTTAAAGGACACTTATACTGAATTGTGTTGTGTACTAATGGGTGTACAGTACACTTAATGTGCAGTTTTCATTTGAGACTGTAGAGGGCGACATTGCAGCTACTAATTCATTCAGAAGTATCAGTGAGAGTAATTTTGTTACAGTATAGACGTTATATACATTTTCATATATCTTTGCCCTTAGGCAAATAACTTCGTGAACAAGCAACACGGATGGTAACATAGTCCACATAAATGTAAATTTCCACATATCTTTGCTCTTTATGCATGCAAATAGCTTTCTGAGCAAACATGGATGGTAACATAGACCAAATAACTATTTTTTTAACTGTCACAGCTGAGTAACGAATGTAAATAGTCTTAAAGCAGTATGACAATGTTATGACGGGTGTCTTTTGTGCTGTCATGTGTAGAAATATATATATTTAGTAATACTTTAAACAGGGGCTTTAGGGCTGAGACAGGAAGCTTAGAAGTGAATATCCGAAATCTTTAGAAAGCAATGGCCCCGTTTCCCATCTGTTTCCCTTCCGCCCTTTTTCTCTGCTGAACTGACCAATAGAAAACGTTCTTTGTTCTGTCATGGGCAGGCTGTTCAAATGCCATCAACATTCCAGAAAAGCTCAACATTCCCAGGAACAAAATTTCTCCTTGCACCAAATTTACCCACTTGCTAACTTCCCTAACCCTGCGTACAGTTGTTCATCTCTCCACTTCTGTCTCTTTGTTTCCATTGGTTGGACAATGTGCTTACATAACTAGTCCAAGTAAACCCTACCAGCCCATGTACCCATGCTTGGTTTAAGCCACCCAGCAACAATGGAAACCCTCATATCTGTTAAGAATGCCAGTAATAAGGACAGATACCCTTTTAATACTGAACAATTAACATGCCAGTGGAAAGATTTTACATAGCAGAGCTGATTGAACAGAAGCCCAGATGTGACATGCAGCACATCATTCATAAGTCGCACAAGTACGCATGGAAACATTTTGTTCTGCTTGACCTCATTGAATAGGAGCATTGTTAGCAGAGATTATCATTAGCTGGGAGGCTGTGGGGGATTTAAGGAATGTGGGTAATATTAGTTCCAGAGGAAAACATCACGGTCCAGATAGTTGTGGTGGTGGGTGAATTCAAAATATATGCAAATAGAAACAGTACGGGAGAAAATGTTCCCTAAGTAGAAACCAGTTTAATCTCATGCAGAGTAGTAAATGGTTTGCTTTTTTGAGGAGTTGCAAAAACATCTAAATGTTTGCATCAGCTGGGGTAACTCAGTTGTGTCATACACCAGTGTGTGTGTGTGTGTGTGTGGTGTGTGTGTGTGGGAGGGTGGGTTTGCTTAATTAAATTTGTGCCCAAAAGTCAGCACAACTGGACAGATCTGAGCAAAACCTCTTTTTGGGGAGGTCCTCATTTGTGAAAATTAAATAAAAATATAAAATGTGGTAGATTTGTTTAGGGTTAGGGTTCAAGTGTGTATGGTTAGGTTATATCGTTTATAACTAGCTGTGTATACAAACAATAGAAGTGAATGGAACGTCACCATGTAGGAAGAAAAGTAACTTAAAGTAAGTAAAGTGTGTGTGTGTGTGTGTGTGTGTGCACTCAGAAATAACTTCATTTAATGTAAAGGAGTAAAGGCTGCTTTCGTGAGTTTGCTGACAGAGCGGTTTGTACAGTACAGCCTGCAGGCTTGTGATGTGCTGTGGAATTTTAATACTCTGTGTTGTACTAAGGCGGAGAGAAAAAGTGACTGTGATTAAATGCTGTTAGGAATCCTCAGTGTGGCACACTGGTTGCTCCAGCGGCTCAGAGAGGGCCACTCCTATTCCTCCATCTGCTGCAGAGCTGTAAACAATGATGTCATTTCCTCCCAGTGGCTGTGTTGGCAAATTTGGAGGCACACAGGGCTAATTTACAGTAAAAGTCTACTCGCTTTTATTGCTGTTTTATTTTACAATTCCATAATATACAATATTATTTTAATAATTTCCCATGATGCACCTGTAACACATGAATCATAATTAATGTAGTGTTAATGTTAAGTGTAGTTTTCAGCCTGTTAACACACTTTCGGAGGTATGTCTGGTATACAGTCATACTCGATGATGTCACTTAGGTATTAGCAACTTTGTTAGCTGCTCTTGTGCTTTATGTCAAAGAAATGCGAGAGTCATTTTTAGTTACGTATCGAAATACAGGCGGTTTTTTATGTTCTCTTCCATGTTTAACTTGCAATACACTTGTAATATATCGAAATAAAGCCCTGTCATTAATATTAACAGGATAAATTCAGGTAATTTTTTAACTATGTGCCCTAAATTTATTCTGCAGTATATATCTAGTAAATAAAGGCAGTTTTTTTAGTAAATAAAAAACACATAATAAATAAGTTAGAACAGAGACAGGAATTAAGTTCAGTGTCTCTGTTGCATTTGTGTGGTTTATTGAAATCAATATTTATTTTAAATTTATTTGTAATTACTTTAAATTATTTAAAGTATGCCCACTGTCTGTCTCAGGGGACAAACACAGCTGTTTTGGTCATTATACCTCTGAAGTTCATGAGTAGTGACACGTGAAACACTTTAAGGTGACCATTGGTAATACAGTAAGACACCTTACAAACGGTAGTACCTGATGACAAGTAAAGGTATCGCTGTTAATTCTAGACAGGGAACTCTCAGGAGTCCTCAGGCAATAAATAATTGAGAAACCTTTAAGTAGAAACCTTTAAATAGACTAGTATGGAAAATAAGCCAGTTGTTTAATTACAGCATGTCACAGTCTGTTAGCTAGCATCACACCTATATACCACAGGTGCTCATGTGGGCCATGGTGCAACCCTTGATGCAAAGGATGGAGAATATATATAAAACAGATATTCACCGCAATGAACCCTCACGTCATTTCGTTTGTATAGCACACAATTCAAAGCAACATTACAGATAATATACTGTAGTACTAACTTTCGCCTCTCTACCGCCATCTCTGTTTAAAACATAAAATTGCAAGTTACATTATGTACTGTTATTACTTATGTTGATGTCAGTCAGATGAAGCCAAACTGACATTTCCCTGGAAATCTGAACTGGCATCGCAAATTATAAATGATTAAATCATAAATCATTATTATAAACTTCTTTTGGGAATTGTTAGGAGTAAGGTTGCAGGATTGCAGAATTATTTTTCTGTTGCATGTGTCTGTAAGCCTCAAATGACAAAGCCATGGACGAATACGGCAGACAACATGAGCTTTATACGATGATAAAGGACTGCCATCCAAAAACAGACAAAAATACATGTAGTAGATCGTCTAGCTTGTCTGTCGACTCAACGTTGTTCTGGGTTCCGCGTTCACGTGGCTGAAGTTCTGAGAAGGCGCGTCCACGTGGCTCTTTAGCGCCGCTCCCGTGCAAAAAACATAAATGAGGCGCCTCAGTCGGTGCGCGTCCTCGAGCCTGCCGGGCGACAGCCGCGTCTCCTTTTCAGCGAATGTGGAAACACAAACATTCAAGCGATTAACGGACGTGTAACCTAACGGGGACCGACGTGTCGTGGATTATAATTGTCCATTTGTTTTGGAAGCAGAGGGATATTTTCTGGAGGTGAGCGGCGGGTGTAAATCCCTCATTTGCGGATAATGGCTCTGTTGTTGATTTTACTGGGCTTAGCGAGCTAGCTTCGGTTAGCCGACCGTGATATCAGACCTTCCTAATGTTGCTCATTATAAAGCGTATGTAGGCGTATTTTCTGTTAAAACGTTAATATTTCTGATGTTGTTCGTGGTGAGTCATAAAGGGTTTGTTTAATATCTTAAAACGCCGAAATGTTGTTCATGCAGCCGTTATTAGCCCGGCTTTGCTAGCCCCCCGTGTTTGTGCTAATGAGGCATACAGTGTTTATGTAAACCGAAGAATACATTTATTGCGTGCAATGTGACTTGTGCCGTTTGTCTTCTTTTTAGTAATAACACATGCATCCAGACGTACTGGTTTGTTTATTTTGTAAGGCTCCGTAAGGTTGACCATATATCACGTCAGACAGTCTTTTGGGGCTGGCCACATACATGGATCTAGAAAAATGCGTTTTGAATTTCATGAGGTTAGTGCAAAAGCAGAATTTACAGACACGGTGTGCCTGGTATTTATACGGGGTTAGTTAGTTCCCCATTTGTAGGCATGGTTTATAGCTGTCACGTTCTGTCGATCTGAGTTGTGATGCTGTGTGCACGTCGTGTTTATATGTGGTAATAAACATCATCGGTAAACTAAAGAAATCACACACCCGAGCTGCAAATGTCAGGCTGCACTAAAATCAGGCGAAAAAATGCATAAAACGCAAATGAGCTTAATGTCATAAATGGCCCTCTGTTTGTGCTACACAGGCTTTATTTAAAGCGTCCGACCAAACGGACGTCTTGAACATGGCAACGTGATCACTTCGTTTTGTTTACAAAGCGACTCGGGTTTGCCATAGAGACGTTTTGCATCTTGCATCAGCGTTTCAACGCACAGTGCGACCAAAATGAGCTATAACGGGTTTGTTGTTGTTTTTGTTTAGACACCCAACCTATCGATTATCGATTACACTAACTGAGGTCAAGTTGCAGATGGTTGCAGCAGCTGGACGATAGGGTAGGGTCAAACCTTACCCGTAACTAACCAGTTCAACAAACGTGCTGAAGAGTCGTTACGAATTTACCAGATGTGCAGCATTGATCAAATATATAAGATACTCTGCAATGTGCAGAAACGTATAAGGTAAAAAAAAAAAAATATATATATATATATATATATATGTAATTCCCTTCAGAAATGGGTTTTTTCAATCCAAAGAGGGCTGTTTCTGTGTAGTTTNAAAAAAAAATATATATATATATATATATATATATATATGTAATTCCCTTCAGAAATGGGTTTTTGCAATCCAAAGAGGGCTGTTTCTGTGTAGTTTTTGGAAATGAAATCGCATTTTATTCTCTTCACACCCCTGAGCAAAGAAGAACCAGAGGTTACGCTGTTGAACATTCTCTTCATAGAGTAATTAATTGTTTGTCTCTGTTTTTATTGGTATGCCGGGTATAGTCTCTACACAGTGGTGTGAGTTGTATGAGACCTGCATCATTTTGCCAGTGGCTTGAATGATTTTGTGATTCTTTCATGTTCTGAACCTGTCGTCTACAGGACAGCTGTGCAAACATGGTTAGGCGAACTTGGTCTTTCTATGAAAATGACATTTGTCTTTCAAAGTTAGGCACCACTGTTCCAGGCTAATGGTGAGGTAACCTGACCCTGTTTACAATAGCTGATACAGGAGTATAGAGCAGAGACACCATTTCACACTCTCAAACCCGTGTCTTTCTGCCTGTATATTGCTAACACACGGGCCACTGTTCTCTCCACCTCCTTGTGCCACCAATATGTCTAGTAGATAATCGCTACGTGCTCGTAATTCTGCTAGACCATCTGTGAGAGAGTAGCAGACAAGTAGCCTGATTGTTTTTGTTGTGTGTATGAGTATTGTTGTAGTTGTGTGTGTGTGTGTGCACGCTGTGCTTGTATTCCACATTCTGCCTTGGAAAAACAAGTGCTTAAAAGCATTTGTTGTTGTTTTTGTTTCATTTATGCATTTGCTGCATTGCGCGAACATGCTTTTCAGTGTACAGTAACATGTCATGCAGAATAAATGTATCTCTTCATTGGATGGAATCTGACAGACTGGCTTGTTACTTGTGAAGCTTGTCCAGTATGGTTCCAATCAGAGAGAGAGGCTGTTGTGTATTAGCACTAATACACTTTAGGCATGATAGCCTTTTGAATTTTGAAGCTTAACAAAGACCCCCTCACCGGTCTCCTTCCATGTTACATAAGTGGAAATGATCATACACCAAAAAGCCACATTGTTTTCCATGTGTGTGGACTCTGTCCTCACCCGGCCTTCTTACCCACAGCATGGGTCTGATAATGTTTAAAGCCGTTTGGTTACCTTAGCAGCCCCAGCCCGCTGCTCTGTGCATATAGAGTTACGGGACAGCGCTCTAATGGGTTCTGTCCATTGAGAAGATATCTTCGAGATGAACAGGGTTAATGGATGGGATAGAATTGCTAATGAAGTGTGCACGTTCTGCTTCGTTTCCTCTGTTTGTCTTCGGACGGAAAAGCTTCGGTTTCGGTTTGAAGCGAAAGGCCAGCTTGGAGACAGAGGGCTGAAGATCGTCCTTCAGATGTAGTTTGTTTCGTTGGTGTGATAATTATGCACGACTGGATTATAATGTCTTTTCAATAGAGTTGTGGGCGATCTACCTTTGTGAGTACTGTTTGCCGTGTTCCTTTTGGATTGATTTGTGTTCATATTTACAGTGACTTTGTATTGTAATATTTTGTGTAATGCTGTGAATGTATATTGTGATGTCAGCTTATGTTTTTAAATCAAGGTGTGTGTTTGTAATGCGCTCGGAGCGTGTTAAGACCGTCTGTTCAGACTTCTCGACATAACGGGTTTATTTGATTCAAAACAGTTGTTTTGATGATTGCTGGTTTCACGCGAGCATGTGTGTGCCGAGTCTGACACGGAGATGTGTTAATATGTGCTTTACCTTTACGTGTATTTCCATGGAAACCTGTTTTGCATCGCAGTGATGGTAGAGAGGCTGTTTTCTCTGTCATTAGCTCACCGGCCTGCATGTAAATATCACACGTGTGCCTTTTTTTTCGAATGGAAAATGCTGCGCAGAGTTTCTGCCCTGCCCTCAGCCCTTTTGTTTACTTCCCCAATCTTAATTGAAGCTTTGTATCATTACCAAATCATTGTGTTGTCAGCACATGATATGGGCCCATGGGGGCAGTGTGGAGCACATGCTGGCTTCATTTGTCAGAGATAAGCTATAATTGTCTTGTCAAAACAACATGCGAGCTCTTATCTATGCTGGTCTCAGTTTGGACCATTTTCTAGGGAATATATTTATATATATATTTATATGTATATCGTAATATACATCACCATCAAGATATAGCATGTCTGTATGTATATATATATATAATTTGATATTATAATGAAGAGAGAGTTTTTTATCATAATGTGTCTTGTATTAGTGCAGATGACAATATTAAGAGATGGACTGTAATAATTATGTAAAGAACTGAAAGATTACAATCTTTTAACCTTAACTAATCTCTGAATCTCTGTAGATGTTT
>JAZGTJ010005129.1:11024-28464 GCA_036877575.1 Botia almorhae
GGCAGTGTGGAGCACATGCTGGCTTCATTTGTCAGAGATAAGCTATAATTGTCTTGTCAAAACAACATGCGAGCTCTTATCTATGCTGGTCTCAGTTTGGACCGTTTTCTAGGGAATATATTTATATATATATTTATATGTATATCGTAATATACATCACCATCAAGATATAGCATGTCTGTATGTATATATATATAATTTGATATTATAATGAAGAGAGAGTTTTTTATCATAATGTGTCTTGTATTAGTGCAGATGACAATATTAAGAGATGGACTGTAATATTTATGTAAAGAACTGAAAGATTACAATCATTTAACCTCAACTAATCTCTGAATCTCTGTAGATGTTTTGGCGAAACACAATTTACATCATTTATAATGACAATGTAGAACCACAGGAACAAAAGATGAAGCACATGGTCTTCGTCCTCATCGGCTTCATTGTATTTAACAGCTCTGTGCTGAACAGATGTTTTTACCTGAAACAAAAAGGATTTAAAGATGAACGTCTTTTATAGTAGTAAGACTTTCAGTGTGATGGTTTCATGGGAGCAGCTTAGTGGAATTTGATGTTATCGCCCGTTGAATCTACAGGCTGTGTTTTGACTGGAATGAGGGCCCAAAGGTCACGCCAGACGGCCGGAGTCGTGTACCACCAGTGAAAACGACATTGGAGGATATCTGCCAGGCGTATTGTCAGCTTCAAGAGCAGAAAGGTCAGGCTGTTTTTATCAGCCTCATTTTAAGCCTGTGGGTGTGTGCTGGGGTATTTTGGGCAGTGGTGAGTGGCAAAACTTAGTGGTGAACATTTTAACGCCTCGTATGTGATGTGAGCTTCTTTGTAGCGGTAAATAACTTTAAAACTAGCAGTATTCAATCAGTTTTAGCCGCTTTGCGAGGGTTTTTATCGCTGCCGTTTATGAGCGTGTGTCTCAATGTTAAGTGGAAAGTGTTGTGTTTAGGGTGCCGGCGGTCGTAGAGGTGCAGCGCTGTAACGTCTCTTTGTCTGAGCGGTATGAATAAAGACAGAGGCAGCCACAGGAGGAGGAGCTGTGTAATCTGACACTGCTGAGTCGTCGGACGGGTCCCACTCCTCCTCCGTCCTCAGGGAGAGAGAGAGAGGTAGAGCGAGCATGCTGACACCATGCTGACATTTGACTCCCCAACCCACAGGCAGCGGTGGTGACTGTGCAGGCGGGACTCGGCCGTTCCTCTTTCCTTCAGCGGTTGTACGGAGACTTCGCTTCACTGAGCAACAGCGTGTTGCTCCTCTCTCTCAGGTTTCTCCTCCGGAGAGCTTCGGATACTCTGAAGTCCTGGGAGTGGTCTTTCCTCACACAGCTCCTGGAATGTGCTTTTAAGACGTGGAGAGAGAGTGCGAGCCAACTCGACTTATCCCCGTTTTTCTTTTTCATTCCTCTCTTTTTCTCCTCCAAACCTCTCCGGATTGCTGCTTAGGTCTCCTGCCAGGCGGTGAAAGCCGGATCTGCTTGTGTAACATTCCTGGATTGCAGCTCTTTAACAACTTTCTTGTGTTACCCTGGGCTGTGTTTAAGAGTAGGTCTCCTGTTCTCCACTTCGAGGAATCGACCGGATGATTGTTGGAATTACTTGCGCAAGTGCAAGTTGTTTAGGAATCATCCCTTCCCCCTTTGGGGGGGTCGGGTGTGGGAGACCCTCAAGGTGGCCCCGGGCGACTTGTTGAAGCGGAGTTTCAACTCACACCGGTTCCTAAACGAAGACTATAAGACTATATCGTGTAAAGGAGGGGCCTTTTCATATGGGCTCTTTGGTTTCTATGGAAAGACCATGATAAAGAGTCCATCTGCTCCACATGTCGGCCACTGTTAGGCTGCAGCCTGTGTACTCATGGAAGAGGGTACTCAAGCTCTTCTCATGCATAGCCGCCCGAACTTCCAGTAAGCCTAAAGGTAACTAAATCTCGCCCTCGTTGCCGCCGACACACTCACTACTGAGACCCACTCACCTGTGAGAGTCAAGCCGGGCCGGTTTCATTTGTGTTGTATTCACTCCGCTGAACCCAGTCTTAGTTCTTTTGTTTATATAGAAAAGAAAACGGCTTATTCGCATCGTTGGTTTTCCCACGGCAAACGAAAGGAAATTTTGTGTTTTGAGAGACGACACACTTTTTTTCGCTTCTGTTTACTTTACGATGCTAAGATCTTCACCATCTTTGAGTTTTGTTTTCTTTGTAGAGCGTTTCTTTGAGCGTTTGGCTTGGAAATGAAGCTTTAATGGCGCTGTCATCAGATTCACCGTGTGTGTTGTACAGGGATGTGTACTTTCTGTTCACTCCCTTTGTAGTGTGGTTGTTTATACTTGGTTACCTGTAAATGTTTGGGTTGGGTGAGGGGGCGTTCAATGCTAAAGTTAGACTGTACAATACAGACAGGCCGAGACTCGTCACTGACTCACGGGCTGGAGATTCACATGTGTTTCCGTGACCTGTACATAGTGCCTTTATCTCCTCTCTCAGTCTGGGTTTGTTCCCCTGCCTAAAGTTAATGCTGGCAGCTGGATGATTCCATTAGATTCTGCACTGGTTCTGAGTTTTGAGTTCTTTGAGATGGGTCAGCGAACAGATTTTGGAACCGAACAGTTTTCAACGCCATCACACAGTTTCAAACTTGTGTGACTTTATTATCTTTTGTAAAACACAAAATGAGAAATTTTGAACAACATCCTAGTTGCGTTTATTCATTCGTTTGCCTGACGGGCAAAAATAACGCATAAAAGTATTTTAAAAGTAGCTCATTTGTTATATTTAACTCCTCTTGAAGCTGTTTGTGTGACATACAGGAGAGAATATTGTTTAAAAATGTCATCTTTCATTTCCCACAATAAATTAAGCTTAATAAATAATAGAAATGTCATATTGGCTCAATTAACCCTTTAATTATGAAGCTCTCGTTATCAAAGCAAAAGTGAGTCATCAGTCTTGAAGTCTCTGTTGCCTCTCCTGATTCATTCTGATTCGTGCTATTGATCGTCTGCCAGATTCAGGCTTTCATATATCTGAAATACTGAATAATTTCACCAGATACTTTAATGCGTATCGATCGATTTTCTGCCCTCAATGGACATCTGATGAAATATTGAAGTGTGCGCTAATGTGGAGAAATCAATGTGAAGCCGGTTGATGCCGGGCTGTGCATTACGGCTGAAACATGACGTTTTATATATCTGCTTTAGACTTTACATTTACAGTAGGTAAAGCACAATAAGGCCACGTTCATTAAAGCACAGTGAGCAGGTCGGTGGAGGGGCGTGTCCGCGTATACCGTTTCTCAACGTTACGGTATGAAGAAAAGTCGGTTCTACTCGTTTTGTACCTGAATTGTTCCGGGCTGGTAAATCCTCTTCTCAAAACAGCTGTGACATTCCTACAGCAGTTTATCACAAATGATAAAAAACAAACAGTGCAGTGCTCTGGAAACGTACAATATGGAAATCTTTTACATTTAAAATTGTATTTTTATTCAAACAAGCTTGCAGTGCATTTAAGCTATATATTTTTTCAGTATGTGTGTTCCTGGGAATGGAACCCATGACCTTTGGCCTACTGACACAATGCTCTACCGTTTGAGCGACAGGAACACAGTACTTGTATTTTTGTACTTGTACTAGAACGTCTGTCACGGTGCAAAAGGCTTACTGGAAATACAAACACAAACTAGCTTGTGAGCTGGTAAAACTTACATTGTCAGTTATAGTCAGTGAAATAATGTTGTTTAGTAAAGTTAAACATTAAAGGTCATTTGTGATCGCGAGTAATGCGTTGTTGATAAGAAGGATTTGGAAATTAGCTAATGCTGTTTAGTAAGTTCAAGTAAGTCATTTTGCCTGTAAGCTCTGGAGTTCTCTTGCATGTTCTGGTGACGCCTAAATAGCATTAAAACGCTTTGTTGTGCAAAAAAATAGGCTGAATTGTTTTACGGCATTAACTAGACCTGTTTTTCTCCTACTGCGTTCTTTATTGGGAAAAATGCTGGTTCGGATCAAAAGCTAGCTCCTTTACAGATGTAAACAGATCTCGACTTTTTTATTGTCCGCTGGGACTAACCTCTGTCTTTTTGTGTTTCTGTCTCTCTTACGTTCCAGAGGTCCACACATTTCAAGGAAAGAAGACAGACGTACTTGGGAATCATATGGACGAAGGCAAGTTTTCAGTTTTGTGTTCTAAATGTGTGAAAGAATAGCACTTGATATAATCCAAACAGAGTTCTGTGCCAGTTTGCAGACGGCACGAAACAGGGTCGTTGAAACTTGCAACAGGGTTAAGTGTATCTCAATGTTTAGTTCAGCTTAAGTTCATTAACATGTGAAAGGCTAGAGATGACAATAAAGGAGTGTTGTCATCCATAGCTGTGCTGTGTTCTCCATCTCCATCTGTAAGAGCAGAACATATCTGCACCATCAGATTCTGTTCCCTCTAGCCCAGATCCAACGGGTGCCAGAGACGCCCATGTCCACCCAAAACCACTGTGTGCTGCTCCACACTGCCACCTCTTCGACTTTAATCTATTCATCCATAGCCCTGTTTGCTTGTGTCTCCATAAGGACTTATTCCAGAGAACCGTCTTCCAGAAATCTCTTTCCAAATGAGACCAAACCAAGAACAGTTCATTGTATTGGAACACATCCCAGAATATATCCCACAAACCCCGTTACACCATCATGCATTTATACTGTAGAAGCTCGTTTCCACAGTGCATGTAAGTCGTATACTTGATTTTAAAGAGCTTGTCGAGCTTTGCTCATAAATCGTAACGTACAAAGCTTTTATCTGTACCGAATACTGCCTACAAAGAGCAGGAATAAAACTAATACCCAAAACAGGATATTTCAGAGCACTAAGTACAATACAAAGACCAAGGCAAGGCACCAATTTAATGCTAAGACACACTAAGCGAACGTAGTTTCTGGACCACAAAGTTCTCCTTGGAGTCTGCTAAATAAACCTGGCATCAGATTATTACTGTAATACTGGCACAGTATTACTGTATCTGATAATTTATAAAAAGCCAGAGTTATTAGCATTTTCTACCTCATGCCAAATGTGTCTACTACATTGTCCATAACTGTATTCATTATCTGCTTAATTAATGTAGATGTTTTGTGTTAGAGGTTATTTAACTTGTGCTGACGGAACAAGCTGCAGGCGGATCAGCGCTTTCATTTTACACATGCGTGTATTTTTAGGCTTAAAAAGTGTTTCAGCACCTTTTTCTGTGTTTATTTTGCGAGTGACGTCCGATGTACAGATTTTGACGACAGATTTTGACGTTTACATGTATACAGTTGTAAGATTAGTTGTGCATTAAACACAACAAACACATGGAGTGTAGATTTATGTTGAGGACTTGACAGTGAACTTCATGATTCTTGACTTGTGACTTTGACTTCCAGTTACATGTGACTTGATTTGGAAACGAGTGACTCCAGAGACTCAGGCCTGCTGCTGTAGGATGTGGTATACGCTATAGCAGGTTATTTTCCTGTCTTTAGGCAAAGCTCAAATGTGTGGAAAAGTACCTCTGTATGATGTCACTGAAAATAATACTGCTGTGTGACAGTTAATATATCTTGCAGCGTCTCAGCAAATGAATCATGTCTGAACCAGTTGATAGACGCGTTAAATTAAGACTGAGACTGTAAATATGATCATTTGTTCTTAATAATTAGGCAGTTTATTATTATTATTATTATTATTAAAAGTACTGCAGGCCTGTGATGATGTGGTTCTTAACATGGGTTCTTGTGCTTCGGGGGCAAAGCAAATTCGGGTATCTTAAGAACTAAAATAGAGTTACATTCACATCACTGCAGTATTCAGCATGATGTTGTAGCTAAGTTATAGTTAGGTTATTAACTATAAACCCTACCAAACTCATTTAGCAAGATTTTCCTCAGACTTTTCTATGATCCCCTGATCATAGAAGTTTATTTATATGCTTATGACACATTATGGAATATAACGGTACCTACGGAAACTTTTGGGTCCATCTCATCTTTTTGCTGAGGCTTTATGAATGTGTTAAAGTTACCTGGCCTGTTACTGTTGAACTGTCTACTGGAGACAGTCTACTCTCTCCTGTAGTACAGTTTAACTGTATTTCAACTGTAGTTCCTTATACAGTTTTCCTAACTCCTTTAAAGGACCTGATGAGTCTGCTCTAACCACTTCCTCTGGGCTTCCAGGATTTCCTGTAACATGCGATGGACGGCAAACTTTCCACTGACACAGCAGCTCAGCACTGCTGGAAAACACAAACCTGCCACATCGAGCTTGACTCCCAGACAGAGCAGAACTTTAAGAGGCCTTGTGGCATTGCTAATTTTCTCTGTACAGTATTACGCACTCTTCCAGATTCACAAACCTGTTCTTAGAAGCCCGTGTGTGTTTTTTTTAAACCATAAGAGTACTATTTACATGCTATATAATTTCTACACAAAAATTTCTTCCCAGGCTTATGAAATTGTGTAGGCAACTCGCTCTCGGCACAGGAAAGTCCAAAGAAAAACACATGGCCGACCATCATGATACACAATGATGCATGCTATAAAAAACACAACTAACCAAAATGGACTATCTGATGAATGCTAAATTGACACTTAATCTTGTTCATTAGATTAAAGAGTTTTAAAGATATAAAGACTAGACGTCAGAAGAACTAACAAAGACATGATGTTTGAACCTGCTGCTCTGGAATGCTTCTTCACGGTCTCCCCTCAGGAAACCAGCATATCTGATGGAATGATTTAAACTTTGGCAGTAGTGGCATATTTTGCCTGCCAACCGCGACTTACAAAAGTCAGTATCCATAAATATTCTCTCCTCAGCAGTTCGCGGCTATCTCTCAAGCTGTAACTCTAAACTTGACCGGACCTACACGTCGTCTTGCCCCTAAGTCACACTCTAATTCATTTACACTTCGCGTTGTGTTGAAACGCATAGATCACTTCAGCTGTCGTCAGAGCTCAGCTTAATGGAGCCCTGCTGTTGTACAACAGCAGTCAGACACCCAGCCTCTGTAGTTTGTGGTTGACTTGTGTCTCTTTGGCTCAACTTCCAGTAGACAGACACTCTTTGCCTCTCTTATTGAATCAGTCAGACCACGCGACAGCAGCTTTGGATATGGACTGCTTGAAGGGTAGGGTAGGCTATTTCGAAGCTAGCAGTAGCAAGCTAGCTTCAACAAGAGGTTATCCATTCGCTTCATTAAGAGGTTATCCGTTCTCTGCCATTTCTGCCTTGGTGTCTTTCTAGGCTTGTAGTCAGTGGTCAGTACAGCTAGCCGTTGGTTTGTGCTTGTGCTAATTTTGGCCTTAGTCGCTGTACCCAGGGAGCTGCTCAGCAAGGGAGCTAAAAATACACGGGGCTTTATCAGAGCAGATGTGTTTACTAGGGGATTTTAAGCCACCCGCACACACACACACACACACACACACACAGCTCGCTGTCTGTCCACTCTCTCGCCCTCATTTCTGCCATCACTGTCCCTATTCCTCCACATGAGATGGTTTAGTGTGCTCTGGTCCAGCCGTCGTGCTTCTTTGTTCTGTATTCTCTTCATTTCACACTTAACTGAAGTCTGTGTTTCATCTACAAGCAGGTGTTTTGCTTGCTGTTGTAGTACCTGTAGGCAGGTACAGGGTATGTATAGCAATAAGGTCACGTCCCCTTTATTTCATGCTGCGGGGAGAAATCCATCCCTGTTTGCTTTCTGTTCCTTACAGGTCGTCCTGTACACATGCACACCGCTTACTGCAGATAGTTGCCATAGAAACACTCTCGCCGCAGACATGCGCTCTGGACATCCGAGTCCACACACCCAGTCTGGCTTTTAAAAAGCGTGAAGCTCTGTGCATTTTGCTCAGGCCAGAAATAGCAGCTGCGAGTCTTCCCCAGAGGCCCACATGAGACTTTATCAGTTGCATTAGACCGTCGCATTTCTGAAGCACTCAGGGAGCCCAGGCGAGCGTGTCTGAATCGCATCGCCTGGCTCGCAGCACCGCTGAGAATCTGTCATAGCTCTGTTTGGATTTCAAGCGGGGTGAATCAGCAGAAATGTGTTGGACAAAGCTATTTATGGGATACATTTTTTATGCTGCAGTTCGTAACTTTATTGGGTTAAAAATGAACAAAAATCAGTTAATGAGCACAAGTACATGACTGATCAATGTTCAAAACAGTCTCCTTACCCTGATTCACAACAGTAAGCTTATAATGATGGTTTATGAATTGATCCATTTGGCTTCAGTTTAGCTTTTTTATTTTAACATATGTAATGAAAAGTATGTAAAGTAACCTGCAATTTTATGTTTCCAACAGAGATGGCGGTAGAGAGGCAAAAGTTACAGATAGCTGTTTTAAAGTGCTGTTTTTAGGAGACATTTACCACCCAAAGTCTACACAAATAAAGCACAGCACAGATTTCCACAGTGATGAAAAAAAGACACACCGGACTAAAAGACCCACCCTTAAATTGTGCACATTTTAACCGTCCGTGTTGTGCATAACTGCTCCGCTGTATTTGAATTTGTTGTTAAGTGCCTCGTTGGTTGTGGTGCTTGTTTGTATGTTTATTTTAAATGTGCACCTCCTGTCTGCTTGTCTGTCAATCACACTAATTCTCATCTCCTGTTCTCGTTCTTCAGAAATGAGTCGCCAGACTGCCACAGCGCTGCCCACAGGAACTTCGAAGTGCCCCCCTTCTCAGCGCGTACCAACCTTGTCGGGCACCACTGCCTCCAACAGTGACCTCGCCAGCCTGTTCGAGTGCCCCGTGTGCTTCGACTATGTGCTGCCCCCCATCCTGCAGTGCCAGAGCGGCCACTTGGTGTGCAGCAACTGCCGGCCCAAACTCACCTGCTGCCCCACCTGCAGAGGCCCGCTCGGCTCTATCCGCAACTTGGCCATGGAGAAAGTGGCCAACTCCGTGCTGTTCCCCTGCAAGTACGCCTCGTCGGGCTGTGAGGTCACCCTACCCCACACAGACAAGGCCGAGCACGAGGAGCTGTGTGAATTCCGGCCGTACTCTTGCCCCTGTCCCGGCGCCTCCTGCAAGTGGCAGGGTTCCCTCGATGCCGTCATGCCCCATTTGCTGCATCAGCACAAATCCATAACCACGCTACAGGGCGAGGATATCGTCTTTCTGGCCACAGACATCAACCTGCCCGGGGCGGTGGACTGGGTCATGATGCAGTCCTGCTTCGGCTTCCACTTCATGCTGGTGCTGGAGAAGCAGGAGAAATACGATGGCCACCAGCAGTTCTTTGCCATCGTGCAGCTGATCGGCACAAGGAAGCAGGCGGAAAACTTCGCCTACCGACTGGAGCTGAACGGCCACCGGCGACGACTCACCTGGGAGGCCACGCCACGCTCCATCCACGAGGGCATCGCCACCGCCATCATGAACAGTGACTGCCTGGTGTTCGACACCTCCATCGCTCAGCTGTTTGCTGAAAACGGCAACCTGGGCATCAACGTCACCATATCCATGTGCTGAGGACTAGCAGCCGCGCATACTTGAACGCATACACACACGTGCATATGTACTTGCATACAAAACGACATTTCAGAACACCGCAGGATACCTTGAGTTGTGCTTAAAGGATAGAGGAGTTGCACACTTAGGGAAGTTTATGGCTGTTGTACGTTCCAAATAATCATCAAATAAACTGTTGGAGCTTGGCACGTCCAACCCAACTTTGCTCCTGGGTTCTCAGTTTTATGCTACAATATAAGTTAAATAATTAATGTATTCTACATGTTTGAGAGCAACATTCATTGCCCTCGAAGGTATAGGAACGCCACACTTGTTTAACAGACATTTGCAAACGTGGCATTTGGGATAAGGGTCGGAGAAACGGAACGCCAAGCTACATGGCAGTTGAGAATACAGATACATTTTGGGGCGGGTTTGCTCGGAAGGTTCAGGCCTGGGAGCGTGTTTTTGTTTCCCCAAGACGTTTTGCATTTCAGTTGAAATAAAACACTAATGTTAGGTTTTGTTCTAGTCTTTTCCCCCCTTTAGTTCGTGATAAATTTTCCTCCCTCGAGAATGATAAAGAAAGGTTTTGGTAATTGGTGCATGACCACTGGATAAGTCAACACATGTCCAGATTTCATTTTAGAAGTCTCGGTTGTTTCTGCCCGTCAGTTTTTCTTGTGTTTGTTTTGAAGGGTTTCAGTCAGAACAGATTTTTGCTCTCACGACGTGAAACATTTCAAACGCCGGAGAAACGGCGCGCTGAACGTCAGGCTGAACACGGGCCGCTAATACAGTTATTATAATGAATGAAATTGTCATAATTATCATTTTGTGATGACATAAGAAAACGGAATGAAAAGGCTGTTGTAACTTTGTGGCTAATCTTCAGTGTTTGTAGATAGTTGTTCATCAGAAGACCTCCGTGTCTTTACTCTTTGTAAGTCAATATTTTTGTTGCTGTTGTTCTCTGTACGTCTCTTTGTTTTGTTTTTTTTTGCAAGGATAGGTTGAAGCAAAGCCAAACATCTCTGTGGATTCATTGTACTGTTGCTAGTCCTGATCTCTAATTTTATTTTGTTTTATCGTTTGTTTTGTTCTATTTTACCAGTAAATAAATCTATCTTTTTCATACTCTGTGTGAATCTTCTCTTCATTCTAAGCTGAAGTGGACCACTTTTTGAAGCAGACGGTTTACCTGCTTTACAAGCTGCCTCAGAAATATGACTAAAGCAAAGTACCATGTAGCCGTTTAACCGTTATTAAGGATGTGAACTGCTCGTCTTTCAGCTAGTCGCCTTTTTAAAGATAAACGTCCAATTTGTTTGGTAAATGTTTTTAAAATCACTTTCTAAAAATGTAAAAATTAAAGGTAAAACTATCAAATTTGAGATAAAACTTGAAAAAATGGCAACAATTCAGTGACATTGGCCTTTGTCAATGCTAATAATATGCTTAATGCAGGTGCCATTTAAATACACTCGTATCGTATGATAGAATCTTAGAATGATAGAACAGAATCTTATGATTACACTGGTTTGTTGTGATTTTATCATGCTTGTAAAAAAAATCACATTTCAAGTTTAAAATCATTTGAAAGAAATTTGCATCGAACTTCAATGTTTAACAAGTTTAGGAAACCCTATAAGATTTCATACAGATTCAAAATCCATGTCAGTCGTTTTAGGAACGCCCATTACAAAAGTTTTTTCACCGCTCATGAGGTTGCGTTCCTGACATACACATACTTTAAAGGATCACGAAACACCACAGTATTTTGTACGACTATTGGTACTTTTTGGTCCTCTTAGGACTAAAACATCAACAACACATGTCTGTTGACTAGTTCCCCATATCTAAAGGCTCAAACTGTCATCCTTGCATGTGTCGGACGGCACATCACATTCCTCTTGTCATTACAATATAAAATCATTTTCTGCTGCTTAGAAGTTTGTCACAAATGCATTAGCAGGGTCTCGGTAACAAGTAACAAGTTAAACGGTAAAAGTTAAACAGGTTTTTCTATGGCAACTTATGTAGAAATATATATATATATATATATATATATATATGATTCTGTACGTAAAACCATCTGGATTCAGTGAAACCGGCTAACCTACATCATGAAGCGTTTTCGAACACGCCTTACATTTACAGGTCAGAGCTGTCGTTCCGGTATTACCGTCATCAAACAAGAACGCATTATTCTCCGAGAAGAAGGTCAAATGTAAGCTGTTTGCTGCATACCACAATTAATGATCGTATTCATGGCAACTAAACTAAAACAACACACGGTTCAGTTGTCAAGCGAGTCACTATTAGAGCATCTGAAGTGTTCTGACAGAAAACTATATAAATACTGTTACGCATTCATTTTACATCATTAATATAAACCGCTGGTAACAGTATTTCATATTTTAGAAATGTAAAGTTTTAAACGTAAAGAAACCCTTTAAATTTAACGCCTCAAAAGCGTCAACAATATCAAGCTTGCGCAACAGTTGCCAAAGCGAACATTTACGAACTTTATTCCTTTGTGATTAACTGGCGTTACACAAATACAATTTAAAGTGCTCTAAGAATCATGAAAGCATCAATGAAAGTGTTAAAATTCACATTCAAACAGATTTAAAAATCACTGGATAGAAAGTTACAGCTCAAAGATGTCACCTTTTTGTTGTTCTACAAGAACAAAACGTTACTATTTCAAATTACAATAGCTCACCGGTTATTCAATTAGAAAAGGAATTAGAGGAAAAGAATAAGGATTCAAAATGACAAAATCCATTTATTGGCAAACAGAAGCTCTGATGAGTTTTTTAGTCTTGAGCATCTATGTTTATGAGCGTCTGTTTGACTAGCGGCTTTTAAACCTCAAAGTTTGCTAGCGATCTGCGGTTGATTGCGAGCCGATGGGAAACCTCCTTCAAAGGCTGCATTCAATACATCATCCAGACTGTTGGCCAACACAAAATCCAGGTCGGCTCGCACATGGGCAGGTATCTCCTCCAGGTCTTTCTCATTGCGTTTGGGGATAATGATTCGTTTCAGATTGGCCCGGTGAGCTGCCAAAACTTTATCCTTTATACCTCCCACCTGTAGAGAGACGAGATAAATCTAGTTGACTGAGACAATATATATGTTACTTCTTGTGATGAACAGCCGTTAAATAAATGATGTAACAGAGCACATAAAGCTTGTGTATTAGCCTACAGGAAGAGATTTGTTCTATATTTATGAATGGGCCCACACAGAATTTGTGAATCAATTTCCTGCAGAACTGGCAAATCTTTCACAAACTTTCCATGTCCTCTTCTCCTTATGTGAATTTAATATATTTTTAGATTTAGAATTAGATTTTAAGCTATTTTCACCTACAAATACAAGTATTACTATAATATATAACAATATATTGGTAACGCTTGTGTACGAAGTTCCATTTGTTAGCATTTGTTAACCAACTTAGTTTACATTAGCTTAACAAAACTACAGCATTCATTCATCTTAATTTCAGCATTTACTATTAACTTCTTTACTACTAACTGTTAACATTAGTTAATGCACAATAAACGAACATGAACGATGAATATACCAATTGTATTGGTATAAACTAACTATTAAACGTTAGTAAATGCTGTAACATAATGCTGCTCTAATTTTGCTGTACTTTGTATAGTGACAAAAAAGAATCGTGAATATATATTTTTCTTGTTAGTTCATGTTAACTAATGCATTAACTAACATTAACAAATGGAAGCTTGTGGTAAAATGTCATGAATATATTCTGTTCAGTTCTGCAGATTCAGTCTTTTAGTTAAAGGTGATGGTGAAAAGGTTGTTTTGTGTTTTTTACCGGCAGCACTAGTCCTCTAAGAGTGATCTCTCCAGTCATTCCCACATCAGAGCGCACCAGCCGCCCGCTCAACAGTGAGGCCAGGCACGTTACTATGGTAACACCAGCAGAGGGTCCGTCCTTAGTAACGGAACCTGCTGGGAAGTGCAGGTGGATGTCCGTTCCCTCCAGAAGATCAGCACTGCCTAAAACAACATGTTTCAAACACACACGTTACCATAAATCTAATTATTGTTTGATTTTACACGCACAACACCTTTACAAACGCAAGATCTATTTTAACAATAAGGTACAAAGGCCTCTTTCATGTAGAGAATACGATCCACTTTATGCCTAACAATGCTGTGTGCTTTATCGTGACTATTGACCAATGAGCATCCAGAATCAGAACTGTCCATAACGTACCATTACTGAGGTTGTAGGTTTTGGCGTTGCTGCGGAGCCAGCTGATAGCTAGATGTGCGGATTCTTTCATAATATCCCCCAGCTGTCCGGTCAGGGTCAGCTGCCCCTCCCCTTCCATACGACTGGCCTCCACAAACATGATCTCTCCACCCATTGGGGTCCAGGCCAGCCCAACCGCCACACCTGGCAAGGTCAGCCGCTCTGACACCTACACACACACACACACACACACACACACACACACACACACAGAAAAGACCTGAAATGAAGGGTAGGTGATTGTTTCCAAAAACAAAGTTTCTTTATGCTAGTTGATAGTCTCCACATTCTGTTAGCGATCACTGAGTGGTCTAAATATATATATAAATATTTATCTTCTGCGAAAGGCACATGACCATAAGATGTTCGACCAATCGCTGCTTTGGTCTGACCTGCCTGTCAAACTATGCATGCATTCACGTGTTTTGGAGCAGGCGTGGTTTTGGGGAGCACTTTGAAGGGAGGGCGGGATCTTATGTTTTCAAAGCTAGCTTGCTATTGCTAACCTCTCTGAAATTGCCGCCCTACCTTTAAACAGCAGGCGTCGCATCTGGGAGAACTTAAATCATTAAAGGAGTCTAAGACGCGATTTAAAAAAAAAATGTGTGTATACGTAACAGTGCTGATTTTCTAAGCTAACCTCCAGTCTAACTGAGGTTTAACAAAGTAAAGCTACTGTAAAACCAGCTGAAGAAGGCAGAGTTAACACACGTGTTTGAAGGAGACGACCGGTGTGATAGGTCAGCAGAACTCAAACTCTGACTTTGAGTGCCTCTGGCTTTGCTCTGCCCAGTCCCCATCGGCATGGCAGGAATGCATGCCTCCATTACCGAGAAGCAAACACATGCCCTCTGGGAAACAGAACTGCACAGCACACAGGCTGGAGGGTAGCAGTCCAAACGCTTTTAGGACGAATGAAGAAGGTTATGGAAGTAACAGCAGAGCTGTGCTGACAATGACAATGTCTTACAAAAAGAATAACACAGACATTTGTGCAAGTCTGATCACTTAGTAAGTTATAGCTGAGTATCAAAGTTTATTATTCACGTTGAGACTTATTTAAATCCCCCAAAAATCAAAGCTGCAATCAGTTACCGTCGCCTCTCTACCGCCATCTCTGTTTGAAACATAAAATTGCAGGTCACTTTACATACTCTTCTTTACATATGTTGAAGTCAAATAAAGCCAAAATGATACTTCCTGGGAAATCAGACCCGACAGCTCAAACTTTATTTAATTATTGTAAGCTTGGGGTTAAAGTTTGAGGTAAGGACACTGTTTGAAACACATCTGTCACGTACTCGCTCAATAACTGATTTGTCTTCATTTTTAGCCCCAAAAAGTCACACTTTGCAGCTTTAATAATATAGTGTAATAATATAGTTATAGTGGAGCTTGCCGAGACAAACACTTTGAGCAAAGCTTTAAAAAGTAAATAAAATGGTGACTATTTTGCTAACACAAAATATATGAAACTTACTACAGGGGCATTTGTTGTTCTCAAATTGTAATATCAGGTGCATTTTTGTCACTTTCTGTGGCATTTTTTGGCTTGAGACCTGGTTAATTTCTGAACCTCTTGTAATGAAAAAGGAGACAGTGTTGAGTGTCTTGTTGTTGTCTTGATGTTTCATCGGCTCGGTACACAAAGGTGGGGTGAGGCTTTAAGTGCACACAATGCATTCTAGAAACATTTCCTGTCCAGACACAAGAAGCTTTCAGACATTTATTTGATACCAACCTCCATTTCAAAGAGTGGCGGGCCGAGAATATCTTTAAGAGCAATGTGATCAATAACAATGGGCATCTCCGGAGGAGCCGCAATCCCAGAATCCTCTTCTCTGCTGTCTGGATTCAGACCTGACGGACAGAAAGAAAAGGCGGGAAATTGGTGGCATCATTACAGAAGCGCAAATATCACGGAACGCATCACTGCCGTGACGGACGGTTAATAAACTCCATTCAAACGGTGAAAGAATCACGTTATTCAAAAAGAAAATGACAACGGACAGAAATGTAATCAAATGTTATTGTGACTGTGCTTTTATTGTCATTTCTATTTGAGGGCTTTCATTAGAGGAGGTGACAGAGATTGTGGCCGTAGGGGAGACGACTGAAAAGAACAAGCAAGAAAGCGAGTCGTCTGAAATAATGGAGAATTATGGGATGTGGAATGATGTCATGGGGTCCAGCTATGAGAGAGAGCAGGTGCTATTTTAATTCTGAGGCAACAATAAGAGTGCTCTTGATATTATACATAAGGAAATGAGCTGCAGGGTGTATTTACTCTCAGAGTGCATTTATGAGTCAGGCTGTGTTGTGTGTTCTAGCCGTTGGCGAGGCTCACTATTATTTACATGCCCCTTGCTGCCCATAGGTCATGTGACTAGACTGTTAATGATATGCAAAAGAGGAGTGTTTCTTTCTAATGAACAAAGAGAGAATATATGCTGTGTTGATGTTAAAATCACTACGAATTACTATGAATCCTTTAATTGAGATCTTAAGAGATACAGAATAAAGTTCGTTTTCTATAATAATTCATCAAATTTAACTGTTTCAGTCACCTCTGATAAAATGTTTCATTTCTGCTGACATAATGAAAACTGAGTGGAGACAGAATTAACCAATGATATCACAGCCTCATTTTAAACCATCCAATTAAACCCTGATGGATACAATTAGGCCCCACCCTACAAGTTTTTCATCTTAATATTCTGATTCACTCACAAGTTACATTTATTGTATATGTGGTTTCAAAAAAATAAAAGCTATCAATAATCATTCAACCTCATTTAAATTCTAGGACCAGTTCAGAAATATCTTTTTAGCCAATTCCTTTTCAATTTACCAGTTAAACCGGTTCTCAGATTTGGGTTTTGTCTTCACACTCAGCAGCCATCTTTGCTACGCCTTCAGGCAGCTATGAGGAAAGACAGATATCTCTAAAATCGCTGACTAAGGTCATAATAAAACATTATATTTCAGACCAACTACTAAACCCTACATGAACTGTATCATAAATTCCTCTTCTTCAGCTCAAATTGTGCTATAAAAAGTGTTTCCAGATTGCTTCAGGTACTGGGTGTGTGCAAAGTCCCTCGCAACATTCTGCAGAGAGCTGTGAGGCCGTTCATAGTTACAGAACTGCAGTATCTTGTTTATTTTATCATCTTTGGTTCTAAAGCACTGACTCAATGGCCCAGCAGCAGCAGGATTAGAAGATTCTGAGTACCGAGATTCTGAGTATCTGAGTACCTATGATTTGTGCACACTGATGACTTTATGGCTGGTTTAGATGTTTAGAACATTCATTTTTGAGGTAAACTTATGTGCCTTCAAAAAACAAACCACATTCATTTATTTCAAAGTAACTCAGAAACTGAAGCATCAAAGAACCGAATGTTTCTGAAGAGAAGATGCCAGCAGGACGCGTGACAGCTGTCATGATGTTAGACTGGGAACAACGCCTGCCACAGTGCACAGCAGACAGCCACAGAGAGATTGAGGCCTGCAGAAAACACTCATTTCTAAGCTTTATTCTGCCAGTAATGCCTCCTGGCAACAAAGACACATCCAAGAGAGAGCAAATAAGCACCTCTGACCCTCGGCTCTGTAAATCTCTC
>JAZGTJ010005130.1:0-28462 GCA_036877575.1 Botia almorhae
TGATTGCTTTTGGTAATCTTTATGGTGCTATTGGTGTTTTATGTATTCATTTTTTGGAACTTGACAGCCTGTGGTCACTATAAAACATTTTGGTGTGTTGTCCTGGCAGGAGGTCAAAATTACAAATCATATTCCAAACAAACCCATCATTATGTAGTCCACTGTCCCCCATTTTAAGTTTGATTACCTTACCTGATCACCAGTATGATAACTAAAGCCACCAATATCTAAAATATGCCCTCTAACTCAACAGAAACTAGGGCACAAATAAATCGGCGACCAAGATGAAGAAAAGCACCAAACCTTATGACCACATCTCAACACAGACTCCCATGAGATTTCACCAATTAAGATAGCTCCCTGAGCAGGGGAGAGGTCTCCTGTCATACTGTCATGTAGATGGAGAGACTGAGTCATTACGGAGAGCCTGTATTCCTTACTGCAGACAGTGGCTTTAATTGGCAGAGCGTTTGTTTGGAAGTCCTGTGTGCTTGGTTTCTTAAGGTTAGGACTGCAGGGATTTGCTCTTTATGCAAATGCCTCCCCAAATACTCAGTTGCAGCTGAGACTTGAAAACTACCTCGACTCTTTTCTGACTCTACTTGACAGACATACCAGCATGGGTAACTCATATGAATTTGAGCAATTTCATGACTCTTCAAAGCTATGGAGAAATGACACAAGGGCTGATGACTTAAAATAACTTTGATGCTGGAGATCTGTGGTATTATATCTGCTTTACGGAACATATTTTATTTCATATAATGTATCTTATAAGATAACATATCTGATAACATACCTTTAGTGAATTACAGAGTGTATTAACCCAGAGGATGTCAACTAGACTTCCTGGATCTTTTCCTGGACTTCCTAGAACCTGGATTTTACATTGAACACCCATTACCAAAATTATTTAGTGTACAAAAGTAAACAAAGCAACATACGTACGTTCAAATGTTAAAATGTATTACTATTGCTAAGTGCAAAAAAGAAGGTAAGTGTTAAGAACACAAAATGATTAACATGACAAAGGCTGAATAGAAAAAAACAGACAAATATGGTCTCTAAACATCTCCTGAATTTCAAAAGATTCATGCTCTCAGTATGAAGTTTAAGGCACCAGGCAAAACACATTGTGGTTTGGCACACACCGTGTATATCCTTGCCCACAAGTGAACCCATATTTAATGTAGTTGTATTTGTTGTGTATGTTGGCATCTGCCTAATTTGGCAAGACTCTACCAAGTGACAGGTGAATTTGAGCCAAAATTGCAGTTGATAAGCCTGTTTATTTCTGCTATCCTGAATATAGTTGGCATTGTATACTATGAATATTATTAGCTCCTATGACAAATTGCATGTGATGGTCTTTTTTTGTATGTTGCTTTAGACTAATGAATACATTTAATTGTTTTATGTATTTATCATTGTTTTGCTGTCTGTGACCTATTATAGGGTCATGATCCGCTACTTAAAACATGGTATTAAATTAGAGATGGCCTCTATCATTTCATCGTTTCTCCTCTTAAATTTTTTTCCCACTCTTTTTCAATTTTGCTTTATTTTTCAAAGACTCTATGTTCCGAACTCAAATAAAGAGACAAATATATTGGATCCGCTGTCCCTGCAGGATCTCCGGGATCAGCGCTATCTGAATTCAATGTCAACATTTGCTTTAGGTCCATATGAAAGACAGAGAGAGGAAATAAAGAGGGGAAATACTGTATTTCCTTTCATTTTAACACTAGCATGAGCTCTGTAAGCAGCCATGGGTGACCTCAGAGAAATATTTGCTTTAGCTTTACCCACAGAAAGTAACAACTGATCCCTTTGAACAGACTGGTGCAAAATCTCTCTGATCAAACAGAGAAAAGCGCCAACATGCGAGCAGATGCTACTCAGGAACCACTGAGAATGGCTAATGTTAGCTCCACTTACAAGCACAGTTCAGATCAATAGATTATAACACATCTGCACCTATATCATGGTATATCATGGTATATCTACTGTACCTGACTTTCTCTTATAGCCTCAGGGCTTCTGTTCTAGAGCAATCTTATAGAGCTATTATACTGGATATACAATACAGATACAGCCTCAGTAAAATAACTAAACAGTGAGATGCTGAATATATTGTCCAACATGGACGTCTGAGTATGTCTGATACATGCACATGGGTGACACAAAAAGCATCATTTGGATAAACATTTCCCGACACGAACATTGTGTTTTTGTTTGTCAAATCGCAGACATTACGCTTAAGGGTAGAGAGATTGGTAAAGGATGTTGGGAAAACTGACATGGATTGGTCAAAGGTTTGCTAGCTACTCATATCAACTCAAAACAGACCAGCGCCCCAGGCAGGCAGGACATTTGCTTCATTGCAGGGAATAAAAAGCAAAGTGAAAAAACAACAACAAAGACGTGTACAAAGGCAACATCTGGCTTCATATTCAATTGCTGTAAAGGAAATAGTGGAACTTCTGTTTTGTTTTATGGAATAATCTGTGGAATGATCTTCCTACCATTTATCCTGTTCATATTCACAAATGTGTCACAAAATTATGCCTTATTTATACATTTTACTTGGCATTGTCCCTAAATTATTATATTTTGAAAGAATGATAAGCTATGCAAAATTTAAAGAAAAGTTCTGTGTCTATCACATCCAATAATTTTTCACAGTCAAAAAGTATTTTAATGTCAGTGTACTTGTTTACCAAGGAGACAACACTGTAAGGTTGGGATGCTATAGCAGATGAAAAAAGTTATTCTGTATTTGGGATACATAAAATGCTATTAGCTCTAGCAACTTTATGACCAAAATACAAAAAGAGTGAAAATTGATGTTTTTATGTTGTGGTGGAAATGACTTGTGTGACATGTTTTTACGGACTTTAAAGCCCAGAATCAGTGCCTCATAGCTGAAGAAAGATCATATGTATATCTTAAATAGAACAAGCTATTTTTCCATATATACAAGTCTGCATTAACTAAATCTCAGAGCAGTGGACAGTTCCACTCATTCAAATGTCTCTTTCCAGATTCAGAGAGGCTAACAACTGAACTGGGCTTTTATTAGCTGATACAGAGTTGAATTACTCCTTAATGCTCAGTGAATATGATTCAGTCTAGCTTGTAGCTCACCATGACAGGTTATATTGAGAATACATAGACATATGGAGTAGTAATTAAACAAGCAACCTCTGCTAGTATTTACAAGGTTACACAACTGTTGCACAGACAAATTGCTGGTGGGCAGGAGCTCAATTTTAAAAGTATTTTTTGGGAGATTCTGCAGGAAAAGCAAACAATCCACTAGGAAAATATTTCAACAACCTGTTTCAACAACGCACTGCAAGTGAGAATCGAATATATTATAAAAGACATAAAAAAAGAAAAACACCAAAACAAAACAAAGTGCTTAACACACACACACACATATCACTCATCATATCTCTTTCTAATATTTAATAAACACAGCATCAGGGCTCTGTCAGTCATATAAAATCAGAGACACCCAAAGGAAAAACTCGGGCAGGAAATTCCACAGGAGCACAGCACACATAGTGGGGAGCACAACTGTGGCCCTGTACCCCAAAACCCATCAGCTGCCAACTCAAACAGCAGCTCTCCATGAGGAAATGACTGGCCAAACAACACAGCAATGAATCTGCATGGCATAAATGTACAGGCCTCTCCATGCTGTTTCTAATGTCTGCGCTTCTCACAGCGGTCCTGTGTAGCTTTACCACCTCACTCGAATGAGCTTCACTACAGTAAGACTAATAAAGAGGTATGCAGTGGCTTCAGTTGTATTTTCACATCTGTGTATTTATATCTGTGTATCCAATCAAGTCATTTATTGTATGATATAACACGTTTATGTGTTCATATAAGTACATGTTTAAGTACATCGGTGTCTTGGCTCAGTTTTTCTTCCATCTGAAGGGACAAGACCTTGATTAAATACTTTTGTTAACAGCAATTCTCATCTAAGAACCTCTGACTTAAAGTGTGTCCAAAAAGCCCGCAGTCTGCTTTTGATAATGTTGCTGACTTCCACTCGATCTGATAAGATCACACAACTGTGAATAAAATCAGTGCATAAAAAGAGCGTGGCCTCCTCTCTTGTTGGAGTTTGTTTAACTGTATTTACTTGTTTTCTTTTGAGCATCTGTGGTGAATTAATCTAGCCACATATTTGGAGATACTTGGAGCTAATGTGCAGATAATGTTTTTTTTCACATTTCGATTATTATTGATAAAAAAAAACAACAACATTGTACCACAGATTTCTCAATATCAAAAAAATAAATATTATTTTATAATATAATAATTATTATATTATATAAAAATTGAAAATGATTAAAAAATGTTTCCCTTCAATGTTATTATTCATTTAAATAATGTGTTATGTTTTTGTTTCAGGCAAAAGTTCTGACCTTCATATTCCGTAGCATGACACAGCAGAACAATAGTGAGTGTTCTAAATACAATTTTGCTTCATTTAGGTGAATCGCTTCCAAGAGTTGTTTACAAAAGCAACCAAATTAACAGACATAACAAACAAATTCACATTCGCCCTCTCCAACATTCATAGCCAACTTTAATGGCAACATGAAACTATGCTGACAATTAATATTATTTCACCATTAAACAAAATTAAAAGGTAACCATTGGGTAAAATTGACAGTTACCAATGGTATACACCCGGGGCCTAGTGTATATTAAGGCCTGCATTTTTCTTACATTAACAAACACTGTGTTGCGAATAAGGATTTTCTCAAAAGCCACCATTCTTTACACATTACAACAACATTATCACATGGTGTCGAACTATGCAGGGACAGAGAGGAAAACAGCACAGCTCTTGAAAATATCAGTCAAGGCTTTTATTCTCTATTGAGTGTTGAGATTTACATGACAACAAAAGGTAACATAATACCACTTGGCAGAAGCTAGTCCCTCATTAGAGCATCTCTCTCCCCCAGTCACCAGAGTCTGATTCACAGCTCCAATCTCAACACAAAGATGAGCTTTAAACATCCATAAACCCACATGTCCATGAACGCCCGAGCATTATGATGCATATATACACAATTGAAGATAATCATGCTATGCAAATGAGATATTCCTCATGGGTATGATACAAGTCCACCTGAGACAATGTGGCTCTGGCAATACTTCAGGTAGCCAAGGAATACTGGAAATCATTACACATTTTTACTAACTTTCTGTGCTTACCGAGCTGGATTACAGAAAGATTGAACTTACCAGAACTAGGGTCACTTTTAAGTCAACGCAATAAAAAGCCAGATTCAAAATTCTCAGTGGCTTATTTTATTTTTACTTCTGATTATGTAATTATTGTCATAAATTGAATTCTGCTAATGAACTAAGGCTAATATTTTAAAGGGGTTAAGATTTTGCCACTGATTTTTATTTTCCAACATTATACTGCTTATTTATGAAATTAAAACACCAACATTTTTATTGATCAAAATTTTGATGTGTTAAGTGAGTAGAGGAGTGTGTATTTCAGAGGAACAGATGTTGCTTTTTAATTGCAGGACTTGAATGGAGAATGGAGTTCTCAGGTTTGTCTCAGATGTTTCTTTAAAAATTGTTAGAAGACACAACATAAAATTAAAATGTCAATTGTCAATTGATAAAATGCAGTAATAAAACCTCAGAAAATTATATCTATTCTACTTGATTAATCTAATTACATATAAATCTGACTTTTGATTGTAGACTTTGGTATCCTGACAAGCCCAAGCAGAGTTTGAGACATCTTTTTTTAAAACTCTAAAGCAGACATACGCGAAGTTGCCAGAATCTATACTTATGAGAAACATCCGAGAAGCAGTCTCCATTTGCTCCATGTAAGAGAAACAATTGAGACATTACAGAGATCTCATTCATGATTATTTTCCCCGTAGACATATACATGCAGCAATTTTGAGGTCATGCAGAAATGCTGCAAACTCTCCATACACACAGATTCTCTCTCTCCTGTCAGAAATATCCAAGGATGAGAAGTAATAAATTGTTATCTCTTGCACTCAGCAAATGCCTGACCTGAAGATCCAAATATCAGTTCAGTTGGTTTTACAATCAGTCACTCATTTATATCTGCCGTGTTTAATTTGGTTTTTAATGTTACAAATAAAACAAACCTAATTTAGTCAAATGCTCATGATAGGAATAATATCTCAGGTCTACTGGGATTATACACTGGAATAATAACTAATTTACATAGGTGCAAAACAGAATTGTGTCCCTAAATAGTCTCTTCAAGGGTAGAAAGCAGGAGAGGGGAGAGTAAGTTTGGTGACTAATGAGTGCGGACAGGTTTGACTCTCAGGAGAATTGGGTTCCTCTTCTGCTGTTGGGCTCTCTCAAATCATTCTGTATTTTCCCACCTGAATAAACGTTTCCAGGCAAAACATCTTTCCATGTCACTGTCTGGGAAAAGTTCAGTCAGTCAGCATCAAAACATTACTGATCACAGATCCCAGCTAATGTGTGGCAGTTTATGTAATAATGCAAATATTTGAGTAGATATTACCAGTGCAAAACAATCACAGTTTACATTAGTATGCCATTATTAATTATGTTAACACAAATCAAATGTTGGTGACAATTGTGTTACAACTTAGACGCAATATTTAGTGGATGAAAACATGGATTATCTAAAAGTACAATATATATCATTTATGTAAAAAAGAAACTGTGTAAAAGTAGTATGTTTGTTTTAGAAATCATTTTAATAATAAAAGCAGCTACATAGGCCTTTGGGATTAAAAGGCCATCCAGTCTGAATCAAGGGTGTGATCATTTGAGCAAGAGTCATGTGACAAAACTGCTCACCATATGCATATATGTTTGAAAGTCGTTATTACTAACAGTGACTCCAAAACTGGTATTCCTTTATTTTACTGTAACATGTTATATGTACTTACTATAGTAATATCAGTAAATACATGCAACTAACCCTCAATCAAACCCTATCCTTTAGTACATGTTGTTAATTAATATTACCCATAAACATATAATTGCACTGTAACAAGGACACCTTAAATACAGTGTACCCAAAACTGATTATTTATTTACAACCACTATGTTAACCACATAATAAAATATCAAGGCATTAAGAATGATCTGTTTGATAGTCTATATTAACTCAATAAATGATATAAATAACTTGAATTTCAACATTTGTCATTAAAAGGACCTTTAATCTCAGAGGTCCCTATGAATAATACTAATATCAAAAGTACACAAATATCTTATAGATTCACAACAGAAAATGAAAATAAGAAGATATCAAAATATTACAAAAAATAAAAGTGTCCAAACCTGTTCTCACATGTGCACTTGTCTAAACAGCAAAGTATACAGACTATTTCTCAGATGCTTGAAGCTGCGTATTTAAACACCCAAACACACACACACACTGTAGTTTGTTGTACTTGTGGAACCTGTCAGCAGTTACAGATCTTGCTCTGAGCACTTCACCACTAATTGCCTCTGGTGCTAAATTTAGAGAGTGGGTGAGTGAGAGAGAGAGGAGAGAGAGATGCAGTAAAAAGATGGAAAACAGGGAAGCTGGAGACAGGCAGAGAGCAGGCTAGATATAGTGAGTGAGATCTGGAGCTCCTTTGATCAGAAATACAGATTGTAGTAAGAAGGTACCCTCACCCTCCCCTCCTTCTCCTCTCGGGCTGGCAGGCAGTACGGCTCACTCACCAGCCCCTCACACTCTCTCTCTCTTTATTTCCCACCCTTTCTCACTCCTTCCGAGTCTCTGGAGAGTAGCAGAACTATTCCATATGTCAGACCTGTCAATCAGAGCAGAGCGGGAGATCCCACACTGCAATCCATCACCTATTCATGCGCCACAGTCCACAATTTACTTTCTCACCATGGGTGGTTTTAACCCTCCCCTGGACATTCTGCCATAGTATCTAAATAATCTAAAAAATTAATGATGTTAATTGCTCTGTTTTATAATTCTGAATTGGCAGTGTGACAGAGAATTCAAATCTTAAAAAAAGAAACAGCACATTTACGGCACAAACAGCACATTTGATTTGGTATGTAACAGATTTTTTATTTTCCTGCTGTCCAAAAAAACTTTTGTTTATAACAGGATCATATTTGTTATTTATGGGCATGGTTTGACTGACCTTTTATTGACTGATTTATCATACATGGTGTTGTCCATAATGTACATGTAAATTACTGGAGAACATAAATGAGAAAAAAATATATATTTTCCTTTTGAGTGTATTACAAAAATGGCCCTAAAATAAACCTACATATCATATTGTCTTTCATGAAAACCCCAGACTCACTTTATAAATACAAAAAAATTTTAAGTCCAAAAATTCATCAGTAACTACTGTGAGGTAAAATCACTCATTCAGATCAATAAAGCAAACATATCATAGGAAATTTTCTCTTTTAACACTTCAAAGAACAAGAAGGACGTGACAATTAGCAGTCATCTCATCGTCAGCTGTCAGAGAAATTCAGAGCTCAACACACACAGCCCAGCTGAGAAGTCCAACACTTCAAAGCTGCTGAGATGTTCAGATACTGACTTCTCTCTGACATCATAGAATTTGATCTTACATACAGACAACAAAGAATTGTGCTTTTCTGTTATATATAAAACACCATTCATAACAATAATCATATTATTATTATTATATTGTTTATAAATTACAAAATATAAAAATAAATTCAGCAAAGAAATGTGTTTTTCCGAAGAATGTCTGGTAGTGTATGGAAGAAAAGCTATCTGACTAATATATTCACTATAGGAATACATTGCATCCCTTTCTGTTTTCTGAAATGTCCTTTTCATCATTACATGGTGTCATAACACTTTTAATGTTAAATTGTTGCTCTAAGTACACTCAGCTTACTCATTGAGGCATTGAACATTTTTAGTATCCTTATACCAATATAGTTGTGTGTTTTAAAGAAACAGTCAAAAAGTTCTTGAATATTTTGGTTCTCTTCAGAGCTGGATCAAAATGGTAACTATGAACTATGAACTATGAAAGAGTTATGGAGAGATTTTTAAAAAAAATGTTCTTGTGTGCTCCACAAGAAAAATAACTTTATGCATATGTTCGGAATGACGTGTAAATAATGACATAATGTGTGATTTTTAATTTATTTTCACCAGCAAAATATGTTTCAAAAGACTTATATACACCACAAGACAGCATTAACAGCTCTCACTATAAACACAAGTTCTATGTCTGTAATCTGCTGTTGAGAAAATACAGCCATGACCACCATGCATGGTCCAGCCTGCTTAAGCCTGCAGCTATGTAATCAATCACAGCAGAAGTGAAGTCACACAGAGGAATAGAGGCTGAGGACCGTACATACAATTACAGAACTGTGCCTGACACTGCTGTGGTCTGATTGGACACATCTACAATATGCACACTCACACACTGAGAGGGACTAACCAATGAAACACCTAGACAATGATCCAACATCTGACAGCCGTCAGAGATTTGTTTGGTCCTCATTAATGAAAGGGTTGTAATTTGTTTAAGGCAAACACACCGATAATTTGACAGCTTACTATTGCATAATGAAATAAAATGTGCAAGACGTTTGCAATTTTCATAGGTGGATTGGGCTTTAATTGGTTCCTGAAATCCAGATGCATTAGATCTGAGCGCAGCCATGGGACACTTTATAAGAAATACTACAATCTTCAAAGACATGATGGCAACTACAGCGAATTCACATTGTTAATCTTGTCTGAGGTCTGCTTCATGTATTTTTGTCTATACCTTTTTGGCTTTCTGATATGTAAGAGAAAGAAGTATAAGCAAGTATACATGTGTCCACACATGCATTTGCACACCGGAAACATCACCCGTACTTGCGTGTATTACACACACATACACACACATACACACTCACCTTTTTGTGAAACAGAAATGCCTGACTCCTTGACTATATAATAATTAATTACAATGTTCCTTTGACATTGACATACAATTAAAAGGTCTTTTTCTTTCTCCTAATTAGACTTTGTTTCTGGTGAAGTGATTGGTCCCAAGGTCTTTTTGACCCCTAATTAAACACAGACAAAAGTAATAACAGCAAAAGAGGTCAGAAAAAGCTGTCGAAACAATTAACGACTCAATAATTCTTTTAAGTAATCTGTATGAACTCAACAGGACTATACATATATAATCATATACATAACCATACATATACATAATAAAAAAATCTTACATACAATTCTTACAAATACATTTTTATTTAAGCTTTCATCTGTTTTTGTAAAGTTGAGGTGGTACACACAGCCAAGCACAGCGCTCTATTACGTTCCTATTATTTTTATTAATAGTTCATCTGGTGTTTAGAAATAACTGTATAATATTTATATTACTTCACCATGATTGGACAGGCCAGTTTCTGAACCCAACATGCTGTAGGCGTTGTTGACTTTTTGAATGTGAAAAATCATATATTGATAATTCCAGTACCATAATGCAGAGTATTTCAGATTCAGTAATTAGAGTCAGTAATGCAACTTGGTTTAAATAAATGCTCCTTTTGGACTGAGGAGATGTTTTCATAGTCCAATGAACTCTTTCATCTCAAACAATTTGATTCCACTTGATATAAAAATATCACAAAACAATACAGTATATATATGTCTGTTTGCTGCTGTCGTATTGGCTGGTTCAGCACACTGTAGATTTAAGTTCTCCAGTGTACAGTGTCTGATGTTTAAATCCAGACAGAAGCAGTCTGTTCACGAGCCATGGGCTCTGCTTGTGAGTTCCACCTCTGTGCTATCAGTGTCTCTCTCTTACTGCTCTGATTCTACATGAAACCCTCCAGGGGACTATGGGAAAAAAGGCTCTCCCTCTCTCTTTTTGTTTCTCCACTCTCTGGTCATACCGCATCGTTCCCTGAGGATAGAAAATATCCCCTCTCTCTCTTATATGTCTCTCTCTCTCTCACATGTCCAACTGCCTGTTCCCAAACACACAATGGGCAATAAAACAACTAAAACAACAAACTGTCCTGTTTAATGAGGGCAATTAGTGACACAGGTTCCTCATGTGTGGTGTGGCACATAAGTAATGCATGTGCGTGTCTTGAGTAACCTGAACACATTTTAATATAGTCCCACAAACCTTCTCAAACTAGTCAAGAGTAAACTTCTTCAGCTAGAAATTCTTAAGGACTAGCGTTAGCAATGAATTAGCTGTCATGACTAATGTCCTTCTACATAAACAACAGTTTGAGGACTATGTCCATGCTCTGCTTCCTCTGTGCTTTTATCTGCCACTATACAGTCTACACTTTTCCCCCCTGTATTTCTGTCTATCTGTCTATCTGTCTGTCTGTCAAGCCTCTACGGAGCCTGCATTTATCTCTCCCTCCATCCTACCCCGCTACACAAAAGATCTTTTATTTCTCCATTGTGTTCTCTGTCTCAGCACATGATGCATGATTGCACGGCTAGGTGGCAATCCATCCGCCCCTGAGAGGGCGTTTAATTCTCTTTGGACCTTCCTTGCTGACAAAATGGCCCAGTACTACCTCATGTCTCCACAGGTTTGGCCTCATTCATAAACAAGCTCTGTACTTTAGCACTACAGGTTAGTGCAACCTTTAAACAAAATGTAGGCAATTAAAATGAAGGAGCCCTCATCTGCCGGTCTCTGGATACAGCAGAGAGACATTATCTCTGTGATACCACAGACCACCAAAACACATGAGGCTAAACTTAAAAAATGTCTTACCACTTGCATCTTATTATCAGTTGTGGATCTCTGACATGGTTTCCCGTAGCATTTCTGCCTCACTCGCAGGTTCACCAGCAAAATGCTTCTTTCTCTCTTTCTTTCTCTATGAGGGATTAGGAGTCCGTAGCTGCAAGTGACACTTTTTTTCTCTCTTATTTTGTTCAGCTCCATCGCTATTGAAATGCTAGTGGATTTGTTCTGTGTTTTCACATTGTGGTTTCTGTTTATTCCAACAACCTCAGAAAAAAAATGAATGATTATGATTAGTGATGCTTTGGTGCCCCTTTTCATTTCATTTCATTTCATTAAAGGTGAAGTGTAATTTTTCAATGCTAAAATAATTTCGACATTTTTGGCTTAATTTGCAGAGACAGCTAATAAAATAGTAGGCTGATTTCCATAAAAAAGTGTAAACATTGTGGTACTATCTAAACATTTCTTTGTTTGTTTGAGCACCCCGACCTGTCTGACATAGCAACATTGGCATCTGTTGGGTCAACCAATGGTGGATTGGACAAGTTTCTCTAAGGGAATCTGCAGGGACCTGGCCATATAATATTGCATTAATACTACATTACATTGATAGTCACAATAAAATAATGTTGTGATTTTATGCGAGTTGTGTGTAGTTATACAAAACTGTAATGTACAATATTATTTTATTGTGACCATCAATAAAATAGCAATATAATATTCTGGTCTCAGCTAAAATATTCAATATTTAGAAATATCGTTATCCAAAGACCATCACATGTCACATGTCCTTAATATGTCACAAAGTACTATAACGTGTTTTCCTCCATGTTTCATGAAGAATCTACATATACTGCAAACAGGGCCACAGTTACCCAACTTTACTTTTTGCACAAGCCTTATGGGCTAAAAACTTGTTTCCAGAACCTAGCTGTTTTCGCCAGTCCGCAGTGATGCACTGGAGGTAGACAGTCTGACCTTGGGAGACTTACTCTAAACACACAGGGGGATCAATTCTTTGATATGCACAATCAAAGACCTCCCATGTCCGCTGCTGTGAGGAAGGTTACTTTTGTAGTTGTTGTTGTTTTCTATAATACTCTGTACAAAGGCAGCTGACCATGACTTTCATACCAGCTTTCTGTTTGTGAAGGTCAGCGAGAAGGTATTAATTAGCTTGTGAAGAAACAGCAGAACTCATCGGGGGTTTTCCTCAGAGGAAATGGGTTAACTTCAACATCAAACATACAACCTGTTCACAAAGCAGGTGCTGTCTACATGCATGCATAAATGAGCGACGGTTCATTTCATCTTTGTGTGAAAATTCCAATAAGCCAATTTTCCTCTACAACATCAACTTTTGTGCAAAATATTTACAGATACTTTATTAGGCAGAACTTGCCCATCTTGACATTATGGCATCATCTCAGCTAACAGGGAACATTCTCATAACAATGGCTAATGTTCTCTAAAAGCTCTCTCACAGTTCTCTCAATAAACATTACCATAAAAATGTTATTAAATTGTTAGTGAAATGTTTTATAAACATTACAGAATTTTAAAAAAGTTGGAATAATGTTCTTATAACCACACAATAACGTTAATACATCATCTAAAAAACTGAAAAAACATAAAACATAAAATTGTTGGGTGGGATGCAGCAGCAGAAGATTTGTTGACTTAACATTCATCCAGCAAATCTCTGCTCCACCACATCTCAAAGGTGCTTTATTGGCTTGCGATCTGGTCATTGTGTAAGTTACTGCAGAACACTAAACTGATTGTATTGTTTGTAGAAGCAGATGACTTGTGCTTTGTGACATGGCACGTTACCCCGCTAGAAGTAGCCAGCAGAATATGGGTAAACTGTGGCCACAAAAAAGGATGCACAAGTTCAGCAATAATACTAAAGGAGGCTGTGGCATTTAAACAAAGCTTAAGTGGTGTTAAGGGGCTTTACATGTGCCAAGAAAATATTCAAGTGATGTAATTAATTTGTGTTGTTTGTCAATTTTTGCCCCTAGCATCTCCATGTTGCAGCAGATAAAAAGATTTATCAGACCAGACATTCATCTAATCTTCTGCTGTCCAGTTTTAGTAAGCTGGTGTCCACTGTCTTCCTGTAGCTCAATTGGTAGGGCAAACCACAACAAAGGTTGTGGGTTTGGTTCCTAGGGAATACATTACAGAATTCCGTACGGTAATCTGAAATAGATGTGAAACACATATATGAAATATGCTGTATGTGTATAGACATGGCCAACTATACTTCTGGTGGTATTGGTATTGTATTATGTTTGTAAAATAAGTCTATATTAAATGCATGAAACATCCAACAACAAACAATACAATATTTTAAGACAATATGCTTGACATCACACACAAACTTAATGTCTCCATGCTTTTCTGCAGGAGTCGGTAAAGCAGTAAAGCATCTTTCTGTCACTTTCCCAATGGCATCATCAGCCCAAAAAACAGAACATACTAAAGACACTCTGAGAAACACAAGCTTGTTGCCGGTGAATGAGATGCCCGCTTACAAAAGGAAACTGGACCTACATAGACGCTAACCTGCTAGATTAGAAACCCAATTAACTTTTGAATCATGCAGCTCAACAGCTTTCTGCCACTTTTAAGAGAGTGACAAGACTGTGAGATTAGAATAAACAGAAGCATAAACAGAATTCTCTTTTCATGTTAAAACCGTTCACTGGTTCAGTCTATATGTTTCTCATTCTCTCTGTGAGTAGGTGCAGATTTTCATTTTAAATCTTGAGTGTAATATCTGATTTCTTTTTCCCCTTCATCGGACTTCCAAACTCACACTGCTAACAGACCTGCTGACAGGAAGAAGTAAGTGAAAACAGTGAGGTCCAAAAGTTTGAAAACACACTGACAATCTCAGGTTTAAAAACGGGATAAAATTGTGAGTTAAAAAACAAAACAAGGGAAACATGATGTTAAATTAATACATAGTTTTGATTTTTTATAAATGTTTAAATATGATGTTAATATTTCTATTTTAAAAATCCATCAAATTTGTGACATTGCCCATGTTTACAACTTTGTACAAAATTTTTTTCTTCCATTGAACATTTTCAAATAACGCTGGGATAGTTTTCACAAATGTGTAGTTTGCGTGTATAAGTTCCCTAAACTGGTCAATAAGCAAAAGGACACAGAAATTATTTACATTTTTAATTATGCTGCTAGAATAATTGAATATAAATGTGAATATAAATGTTGTAATACATTTTGAAAAAGCAAAATATAAGCCTTTTTTACTAGCGGTCCTGTCTCAGACATTTTTTTTTATCACACTGCACTACTAACCCCCACTAAGTCAGAATGATTAGCAAAAGTCTGTGTTGAGCAGAAACAACCTTTATACAGCCATCAGTATAAAGAGCGTCTCAGCTCTCAGGCAGGAGGGGGAGGAGTTAAAATGACAAACAACTGCACAACTGATGCTACAACAATAACATGCAAATACGAGTCAAACAGAAAGGCCTATACTAGGAGAAAGATTCTTTAAACGCATAAACATACACACTTGCTCTGTGTGTTCAAGAATTTAGAGGCTTACAGGGTTGTGCAAAAACATTATGTATTCATGAGATGTAGGTGAGTGGATGCAGATAAGGGGGCTGGGGGGTTTGGCAGTATTTCTCTTTGTCTTAGCACCCCCTACTGGCTGCTGTCGCATCTCCCACCTCAGTCCTCAAGTCCTCAGACAACTCTGATTTAGATTAGACCTTTTCCTATTCTCCCTCTCTCCACAAAAGCAGAGTATTGCAGTACGGTGCACAATGAAAAATGTAGAGCATCTGCAAAAAGGAACAACTTGTCTCCGGGTTCAGGAGAAGTTCGGGTGCGTGTGGTGCTAAATGCTAATGTCACAAGTTTTGGTCAAAGGATTTGATGCAGTTTTTTGTTATAAATTATTAGTCAGCTAAAAAATGATCATAAATGGATATTGGTTTCCAAATTTCCGAATGCAGAAAACATACAGTAGAATGTACAGTAGCTTAACTAATAGAGCATGGCGCTGGCAACGGAGTAGTCATGGGTTCGATTCCAGAGAACACACATACTGATAAAATGCATAGTTTAAGTGTGGTGTGAGGCGTTTTGGATGAAAGCATCTGCCAAATGCATAAATGAATGTAGAATGAACAGAAAAACAGGGTTCAAGTTAAAGTGAGGTACACTCCAGAGGGGAATTTGAACATGCTTTGGGCACAGGAGAGAAAATATAAGCACTGCTGCAAAGCTTCACGCAATTATGCACGCACACTCATTCACCCCACAAAAACGCACACATGGAAAACCCGGACTTGTGCTTCACTATGTATCCTCCAGAATTGGGATGGGAGAGAGAGGGTTTTAGGAGAGCTGAATAGAGGCTTGGTTACAAACCTGTGAGCCAGAGTCAGTGCAGAGCATTGATCCAGTGCTGGAGCAGACCAACACAATAGATGGATTACAAATGCCAGGACTGGAGCCCCTCCCCTACACACCGATGTGCTCAAACAATAGGAATGACACACACACACAGGCAAATTGAAGTGAGTGAAATACACAGAATGCAGCATATTGACGAAGAGAGCCACAAATTGACTGTTCAGGTCAGATTTAAAAACACACATTCCTGTTTATGTCTCCCCTGGTTCAGAAAGCTATTCATTAGTCCCTTCTGTAAATCAATCTAGTGCTTTTTAAAACAGTGTCAATTTAAGCGTGACGCCTGTCAGCTTGATGTCGCTCTGTGGATATTTAACTTGAAGCCCAATTAATCATCATGATTAATTCCTGCACAAACCAGCTGCAACTGTTCAGTAAAGCAACTTCTCCCCCTCACACTGCAGAGAGCACGGGGAGAGAGAGTCTACACCAAGCCTCTTTTGTAATTACTGGTCCCTGGAGAGAGACAGAGAGGGAGAGAGAGAGAAAGTGAGAAGGAGAGGGAGAGAGAGAAAGCTTGGGATTCAAACTTTGTATGTCAAACCAATAATCATTTGTGTGTGTATAAGATATTTTTCTTTTTTACTCTTCTTTTGAGTGGCAGGATGTCTGTGTATGTGCATGTGTATATAGTGTGACTGGAAAAGTGATTAGACGTACAACCGTGAAAACAGATGGAAGACAAATGTGCTTTTAACATAACATTTCAGTTGAAAGACCAACCATTCATGAAAAAAAAAATTCTGATGAAAAGTAATGGGGTGATTTTAATTTTGGATTAAAGTATAATGCAAATGTACATACAATGTCCTTGTTTGCATATAATCCAACCAATAAGGTGCCAGGAACACCTTTAAACAAAAAGTGTTTTTTTCTCAAATTAATAGTAATATTACTGGTGGATGACCCATAAGGTGATGCCATTGACCAAAGATGTGGCTGAGAGCCAATATATATGTAAAAAATGTGTATGATAGAATAAATGTAATTATATTAACTGACATTCTCACATATTATTTTATACTGAAATTTAATACATTTTTTAACACAACGCTTGCTCAAATTTTACAAAACAGTACTTTGTGAATTTTGTCGATTATGTTACTGTTTCTTTCAGCCGGAAACTTAAAATAGCCTCAGGTATAGTCTGATATTGAGCCTGGGATTTTTAGTCTGATATATCTAGTCTATAACTAAATATTACTTTATAATTCAGAAAGAATGACTCAAGTCAAAGTCGTACTTGTCCCAGGGGTCTCTGCTGCAGAAGTCAAGGGTTGAGTTCAGAGTCAACTTCTCCCACAAAGGTTTGTCAAAGGGAGAAATGTTAGACTGCTAAAAAACTATGTGGGAGGAATCAGAGAGGTTACATCTTCACCACTGATCTGGATTTGTAGCAAAACGTATCTTCAATATTCAACAGTACCATTTACTGTCATCTGCTGTTGAGAGTTACATTTCATATCATCAGCCACTTTCTCATAATAATAACCCTAATTATCTCGTAAAAACCTTGCATGCCTTGTAAAAACATTTTGCGAACACATTTTGGCATAAACACTTATTAAATTTACTGCCCACTATAAAAAATAAAAATTAAAAAAATGCATTAAACAACAAATGTAAATTAGAACTACTGCTTAATTACGAGGTAGTTTTGCCTATGTGTTAACCCATATCTATACATAAGCACTTTATAAATATGTCTAATAAAATGTTAAAAATTGAACACAGAATTGCTGTTTTTGTGTTCAAACCTGGTAATTGTTGTAAAGTTTATGTAGCTGCTTGGGTCACAATGAATTTAAAATGAGGGTAGGCAATTTGAAAGCATAAGATCACTTTGAGGTAGTGTTAAAATAATAATATCCCACCCTCCCTTAACAGCGTTTCCAAAGCCACACCTCCTCCAAAACACATGAACATGCTGAAAAATGGGAAATTCTATTAAAAATTTAAATCTAAAGCAAAACAATTCTGTGAATATTTGTATGTTCTGTGTGTGTGTCAGATATCAACAGCATTTGTTGGAAATCCCTTGCTGCACCTTTAAACACGGTGTGGTAGAAGCAATTATGCCTCACAGCATTTCTACTTCATTAAAATATGATGTGAGTTTTAAAATGTCTTTTAAAATTACATAAAAATGCAGTAAATGTAATGTAAAAAAGTATTTAAAACGTCCCTGTATAATAAGATTTTCATGAGCACCTTTAGATTGCCCACAGTGGCAGAGAGGGATTATCACAGTGCCAAAGAAAGAGAGAGAGAGAGAGAGAGAGAGTCTCAGTGGCAAAGAGTAATTTACCACATCAGAGTCAGCAGCCACTGTAAACTTCTGTAAAATCATTTGATTTAAATTGTCTTGTATAGGGTGTGGATTGACGACTTGTGTAAAAATAATGCAGGAAACAACACTCTATCAAACATGCAGTTACCTGGATCTTAAACCCAAACTGTAAACCAGCCTGAGGTGCAGCACAGGCATTTGATCAAAAGCACCAGGTCATCACAGTACCATAACATATTTTCAGGGTGTTCATTCTGCATTAGAGTATCACTGTCAAAGGAAATCACCACAGCTCCATATCTTCTCCCACCCTGCACCCTGCCTCCCTCACGTGTTTATATGACACAGCAGAAGTGGATCAAGCAGAATAATATAATAAAGCAGAGCTTCTCTGCCTTTTGTCCATTTGAAGCTTTTGACCCTGGAACATGATGTTGACAGCTGGAGAGATGTCTAAACTTATGTTAAGTTTAGGCTTGCTAGTTTTGAGTGTTTTTTAATTCTTGCTTCTTATTTTTCTGATTTATGTCTGACAGTGCTTTATGAGCACCTTCATTTGGTATGCTCATGCAGTTTGATCAGCAGATAGGCACATGGTAATTTTACAATGTAAGCAAATGTAATGATTTGTCACATTTTATTTATCACTTTTAGTGACATGCTGGCCAAGTATGGTATTCCATACATGGAATTAGTTCTCTGTGTTTAACCCATTCATTTAAGGCACACAATGGAGTAGTGAGTTGTGAACACACACAATGCAAACCATGAACACACACCTGATGCAGTGGGCAGCACTGTGGTAGGTGCCTTGCTCAACAGCACCTCACTTGCTCGCTTTGGCATTTAAAATGGAACCAGTGACCCTCTGGTTACAAGTCTGACTCTATCTGCCATTTTTCTCCATGGATAACTTGAGTCCAGCTATCAATTTTATCAATCATAACATTCAGGTGTCAGATATTTCTATATAATCATTGCTACACTGAATATTACAAAATATTAGTTATTTGTATTTTGTAGTTATTTTGGATAGTTTTAGCCCTTTATCATATTAGTTAGGCTGTCTACTAGATTAGTAGATAGCTAATTTACAAGTTGCTGTAAATCAGTCTATAAACATACAGTTGTGGCCTCATTACATCAGTATTACTGCACCATTGTGTCTGTGTGTTACTGTTTCTGAAGAAATACGTTGATGGGGAAAGAATAATATTTTTATCAGTATTATTACATTTTTGAATTCAGATGAATTCAGATGTGTTTATTTTATGAAACCCTGGCAGGTATTTGGCATAACTGTTCGCTATGCGTCATACCTAGCAATGGCCCTTATCTGTTCTAAAGTCACTATAAACCACAGCTGCTGGGCGTTTTTGCTTTATTTGACCACTGTCCTGGGTTTAAGGTTTAAAACATACCAGTGCTACTTTCTCTTATTCATATTAAAGCAAGACACATCATTTGACACTTAACAAATGACATTACAGCTAAAAATGGCTGTGGAGGATGTGTATTTAGATTGTGTATGTATTCAACAATTCCATAGAAAAAAGTCATTTGGATTATAGATTTATAAGGCTGTAAATTAATATTGTAATAAGCGTTTATTTATGTTTCCTGGATGATTTTTGTTTCCTGGCTGGTCATTACCTCTATAAAACCCTCAGGTTTTAAAAGACCCATCAGCTTTGTGTTTATTTTGAGATGATCGTCTGAATGTACGTTAACTCATATATGGTCATAAGTATAAGAAAAGATAGTACATTGCCCTTTGTAGCCTTATTTCAAATAGAAATTTAACATAACAGATGAAATAAATCAGCTTCTTTTAATAAATAGGTCTTGCAGAAATGTAATTGATTATAGTGGCAATTTAACAATGCAGTCATTTCTCAAAATCTAAAGATCTGAAAAAAAAATCTGAAAATGTGGTGTGGAAACTCTTTAGTCATGCACTTTGACAGAAAGAATGCACTTCAGTCAGGAAGTGTGGAGGGTGAACTGTTTTAAAGTTTGCGTTCACTTTGATGACTCTACTTCTAAAAGAAGAAGGTATAATTGCATGTTCAGGGCAAACTAAGATCAGGGCATGTGTTTAAAAAATGGACATAGAACCACTGATTAAAAGAAAGAGGAACAAAGAGAAAAACTGTATATGCCATTTAAGTCAATGATTCCTGAAACAGGAGTGTGTGTTCTTCTATTATGTTCTTCTATTATTCTCTGTTAAACTAAAAAAAATACCTTTAAATTTTTTTGAAATATTAAAATACTTTTACTGTCAAATGTTAAAGTATTTAAAAAACAGCAGCAAAATCTCATGTTTATGTGAAGTTACATTTTTTAAAAGTATTATAAAGTATGTACCTTTAAGTGTTACTTATAAGTAAATTATAAGTAATTTTTATCTCACACTTCTTCATGTACAATATAATAATCTTTTCTATTTTCGTCCTGTCAAATGTCTGATCCAAAAAAACAATACTTCTAAAATCTTAACACTGAAAATCTAAAATCTAGCTGCTAATTAATTTTTTTTGTGAATCTTTATAATAGTAAGTACTGTAATGATATGAATTATAATACTAAATGACATTGTGTTATATGAGTGTAATATAGTATAATTAATACACATTTATGGTTTGGTGTGGATTAAGTGGTACTTGAGTCATACTGATGGTGCAATCTGGGTACAAATAACACAAAATATTGATCTAATTACTACTATACCTCTTTAACCCTTGACACATACTGTTCACTTGTGAAAGCTCTGTGGAGAAAACGCATGACCTGACACACACAACAACGCTATGTGAGGTTCAGTTAATCAGTCCACCAAATGAGGATATCAGTACCACTGTATCCTGTTTTCCATCATCCACTCCACGTAAAACGTGATGAGCTGGAAATGGCACTTTATGAGTATCAGCCATGATAGGAGCTCAAGCACAGAGCATCTCATCTTCACAGCAGAAACTTTGATGGGTCTGATAAGGTGGGATGGTAATTACACCACACCCTTCCCTGCTGAGCTAGACGGTGGGCTGGTTTGTCCACCACCGCGTCTTCCCCTCTCACAGGGCTGTTTGAAGACTGGGACATGAAAGAAAGCACTGCTCTCAACGTGGGCCTGTATCATTACTTGTTCCCAGCATTCTTAATTAAAAAGCATTGCGTGTTATGTGACATAACAAAGGAAAATTTGAGTTCATTTAAATCCAATTATGCTTGGACAGTATCTCCAAAGACGAGGGAGTAATTGCTGTTTGAACATGTGGTCCTTTATTCTATTGCCATGAGATTAATAAACTTAATCACAACACCGTCTAAAACATGTGAAAGATGGAGAATCGCTACACCAGAGGCTTTGAAGGGACTGGAGAACCCAGGAGCTCAAAAAGTATGTGAGGAACCTGTCTTTAAGTTGAACCTTACAAAATTCAAAAAGCCATGATCTAGATCAGTGGTGTCTAATTGCAGCAATAATAGCTCACAGTTATAAAAACAATGCAACCCTCCAATAATAAAACACAACTAATCAAATAACCATGCATAGTTAGAACAGTTTATTGCATGGCTTTTTGGAATACTTGATTGGTCAGTTGTGACATTCCCTAATAACAACCTTTTCAGGGTTTAGTTTCAGGGTTTACTTTGTATTAACAACCAGCTGAATGTCATTAAATTATCCTTTACAAAATACGTAGGTTTTCAACAACAACTTTTGTTCTTTAAAAGTTATGTGTCCAGTCAAACTCCACAGTGCAAATTAATTTGTTGTGACAAAAGCTAGCCCAATTAATATGGTTCAGGTTGTGGAACATGCCAAAGGGGCAAGAATTAAATACTGGCTGCCGACAGTGTGAAGTTACCAAAATTGTTTATTGTACAAAATAGAATTTTAATGATGTGTTAGGAAGCCACTGCACATATAAAATCTGAAACCATGAGACGTAAATCAGAACCTCTGATCTACAGTATACAGTGTTCCCTTTTAAATGCAACTGTAATATGAAGATTGTTATCCTACTGACCTATCCTAGCCAAATCCTCAGATAAATTGTCTCATTTTTCCATTTTTTGCCACAATATCCCCAGTAAGAAAAATCTGGGAGATTGAAATCCTTAAAGAGTTGTTATTTTGCCTGACCCTTCACTTATTTTTCTAGTCTCAGGGGGTGGCTGCTCGGGGGCTGCTGGGAAACACTACCCTAATCAATACTTTCCCTTCCATGCCCTTTAGAACAGAATAAATCATCTGCTTAAGAGAAAGCCTATCAAGGCTATCAAGAAAGGGGCCTCTCTTTTCTGCAGGCTCCTGAATCAGCAATCTTTATATTTCCCTGCATGCTCTCCTCCCACAAACCAACCTGATCCAACATCTCCTGATCAGAGTAGCATTGACCTCTGGCCTCTACCCTTCTGTCTGATGACCTATTGATCAAGTCTGGACTTGACTTGGGGCAACATCTGCTGATAAACCAAATGGAAGGATGAGAAGATGCACGTGTTGAAGATGTACCATTAATAAGTATTTTAATTGTTGGAAGCACTGAAGCAGCTGTACTCTGTGAATGGGCATCAACAAATTTAATGAACACATCAAATTAAAGTGTGCAGACTAGTTAAAACCAAGCCACTGAAATCACACACACTCACTTCTCATATATTATATTATATTATATATTTCTCAATCTCATCACTTCAGTTCATTTATATTTCCTTTTTGTTTTAGATGTTTGGACCGGGCTTCCACACCATCAAAAAAATCCCCAATCCATTGATTTGGCATGAAGACAAAGTCTGAAATATTTCTAGGTTCACATGAAAGAAATCAAAACTCCAACACGAAATGAGTTTTGATATGGATACAAGTAGCTGTCAGACTCAATATCACACAAGCAGTTTTTGATCTGAAAGGAAGAAAATAAACAGGAAAGGTATATGTCAAAAACAACAAGAAGATAAAATAAAAACAGAAAACAAATCTATAACTCCAAGGCTCAAATCTGTCTTCGTGTGCACTTTCTGTATGACCCCTCCCAGCATTTCGGTTTCTCTCTCTCCATTTCTCTCTCCCTCATTGACATGTTGTGTTTCTGTGATGTGTAAACCTCTGAATCTGACCTGCTGCTCTGTAAGGCCTGCAGCTATCTCCAGCATGCATGTGCAGCCCCATTGGGAGAGGTGCAAGTTAAACCTCTATAAATATTTCACTTCTGTTTTCCCCGGCTCCCAGCGTCTTGCACTGAAACCCTCACCTTTGCTGCCAAACCAACTAAACATGCTCAACAAGCAACTGGGGGAAAGCACTAGAAATTAGCTACCTAAAATTATTGTCAGTTAAAGTGTAAAGATGCAGGCTTTGAATTCATGATCATGCAGTGCTGTAATAAAAACTGTGAACTTTACAATACTTCATAATCATAATCAAATATTTAGCTTTCATATTTTATTCATATTTTGAGGGGAAATGCCCCAAGTGTATGTTTGTGTGCAAGACAGTGTGTGTGGTATCCAAATCAATATGACCAAGTATCCCAGGATCCATTAAAAGAAGATTCTCTCACTCTCTGCCACTTCACCAGTCTCTCTCTTTTACCCTGCCCTACTTTACTTGCCTGTCAATCTCCATCCTCTCTTTTTCCACTCGTTCTTACTAATCACCTCTCTCTCTCTCTCTCTCTCTCCCTCCCTCTCTCTCTCTCTCTCTCTCTTTTACTTACTCACTTTCTTTCCCCACCCCCTTTTTCCTTTTTTTCTAAATAATAAATGTCAAACCACTTCATACAAAGGACTTTACTCTGGGGATGTATCTTGGCCTTGTGAAACACCATTGACTCATTTTAACCCACATTTTTAACAGCCCAGTGGGCAGGTGGAAAGCTTAGGGGTTGGGGGAGGGTGGTGTTGTCAGTTTTCATTTGAACAGCATTTGGCCAGTGCTTGTACTGTCCTGCTGGTTTCTCCCAGCCCACTCCTAATACAGCTGAAGAACATGGGCTGGGGTCGGAGGTCATGTCACAGGTCAGAATGCAGCATTTGCACATGGTCAAGGTGAAATTTCAGAGGTCAAAGAAAGGATTAGCTCAGAGGGAGGGTGACATGAGGGGAAGGATAGAGGTAAGAAGTCTCCAGGGGACATGAGGTGCAAAGATCACATGACTGGTGTTGGCTCATGGTCAAGGTAACAGAGAGAATTCTCCTGAGGGTGAAGTTCATGCCTGCTTTGACCTTGAGAAGATCAATACAGCACTACAGCACAACATCTGGTTCTCCCTCTTCTAAACCACCTTTCCTTTTGTTTTCCATAGAAGAACAGTTCTTCATTGTTGCATTTTTAATATACAAAAATAAAATATTAATATAAGAATATTCCATTTGTATTGTTTAACAAACTTAAGTACTGCATCTTCAAATCTGTGGTTGTAACAGAATGTGGAAAAATCCTAACTAATTAAAAGCAATATTATATGTTAAGTAAAAATATATTATATTTTATATATGACATATATATTATAAAACATTATAATAAGTTAATGTATCTTTTTATTAGTTTACATTCCTTCATTTATACACAGAATTATTTATCTGGTCAGACATGATAGATGTTCATGTAAATCTTATGTGGATGTTGCATATAAAACTGAACGAGAAAACCTCATCATCTTCTGATCATTACAGTGATGACAACATGAAAATATACAAAGCACACACAATTTACAACACAACAAAATCAAACCACAACACTACCAAAATCACAATGGCCAAACACAATTTACCCAAACACAAGGAATATAAGGTACATGCGCACTATGGCCTTTGTTGACCACAAAGTCAGGTTTTTAAACTTTTTTGTTACATCTCATTTACAAGTACTACAATTTACAATAATTTCCTGGTGTGAACATGTTTGTGGATATAATATACAGTTAATGGGAGCATTTGCCCCCTTCCATTGTGTGGAGAATCCTGTTTCTGTCATTTAACATTATACAACTATTTATATATTTACTATTTACATTTATACAAATCAAATGTAAAACCAGGCATGACATTTTATATTTTTATTTTATATTTGGTAATCCTGAAAATCCCATTAAATGTATACACAGAGACCTACAGATTTTACTGGCACTTCAGGAGAGCAGTGGTCATGTACAGTCCCAAAAATGGGTAAAAGTTACAGTTCAAAATGTACTGTGTAACACAACTCATGTTTGCCTTTTGTATTCCATTTCTTACCATTATTTAAATCTCTTACCCTACCTCGATTACAAATGAGTTTCAAAATAAACCTTTGATCAAAAAATGATCATTTGACATTTGTTTTTAAATAGCTCATTGAGCAAAAACCATCATTGTGGTACACGCAAAATCTTTTGGGTTGTATTGTATGCAATTTCCACTGGCTTTTCCTCAGCATGCATCACTCTGGTGCATTTTTGTGGCCAGAGAATGGTAAAAGGCAATTACACACATGACCAAGCTGATAGCCAGACAAATAACTGCAGCCTTTATCATCAGGGAGTGAAAGCACCGCTGTTGCTGTGACCCATTGCTGTAGTTTGCATTTCAATTAAAAATGGATGAAAACTTGTCCTGTTTCATTCAAAAAGCAATTGTAGGGCTGGGCACTGGATAAGGGTGGAAGAGAAGCCAGGTTTGCCGTAATGGAAAAAGAGCAGAGCAAACAATAAAAAGATTGTATCAAGAGGCAACATACTTTGTTTCTTTCAATTCTTTCAAAACACTATGGAGATGAAAGTGTGTGTAAATTGAAATCTTAACAGTTTATTTTATATATATTTGTAAACCGCTAGAAAAAGGCTGTGGAAGGCTAAACTCAATAAGGGAAATTGAAAATATGTTTGGGTACTTGTGCAGGCACCTGCTTAAAATAAAAAAATGAAAAGATGCCATTATTAAAGATTGGTTGCAATACACCAATATAATCTGTGCTGTTTTCATAAAGGCTTAGAAAATTCCTGAATTAGAGTGTAGTAAATATTCATAAACAATTTGAGAGGGTAATTTCATAAACATAGATATAAGGCTCAGACATGGTGTGGGAGTGAATAAAAATTCATCCAATTCATTTTAGCTCCGCTCTTCTAATGTGGTCAGTTGTTGGGAACGAAAAGGTTTGTAGCCAGGCCCATTTATTTCAGGCACAATGTACCTTCAAAAATAAGTGACTATAAGATAATTAATGCCTACATTGAATAACTTTGCTAATGCCACTGTTTGCATGTTTAGCGCATTTAGGTTGTTTTGTGAAAGACTTAGGCCTTATTGCTACATTTATGCAATGTCCTGTTATTTGCATAAATTTGGTATTTTTGGCTCTTCCTGTGTGGAAGAAAAACCTGCAACTGCACGACATGCAAACTGAGTCAGCCTATATTTATCATTATAAACAAAGCATGACTGAATGTAAATGCAAAGAGAATACAAAGTTGAATCTCAAGTGTGAAGTCAGCATGGTAATGCTGCTGAGATGCTGGAGATAATCACTTAATAATCACACAGGACAATAGATTATGAGAGTGGGACCTTACACTGACATTATTCTCAAATATCCCATTACCACTGTACATCATGTAAATAGCTCTTCCAATAACTTGTCTGGGTTTGTGTTAAATAAACAAAAAATAACTGTTGAGCAGGTACATAACAGGGCAGTGTTCAAAATGGTCTCTTTGCCTTACCCTGATTCAGGTAAGTCGGTCCAGTTTTACTTGAAATGTCAATTTGGCTTCATTTGATTTTAACATAGCTAAATAAAAGTATGCAAAGTAACCTTTAATTTTGTTTTAAATAGAGATGGCGAACGAGAGGGAAAAGTTATATATTGTAGCTTTAAACAGTTTAATTTAATGTTTCTAGTGTCTGTTTGTTGTATTTTTAGGTTTTAAGATTTTTAGATTCCTAGATTTTTTAGATTTTATTACCTTTAAGTGTGAATCGCCACTACAATGAAATAATTATGAAGATAAAAGCTGTTATAGCTATTACATATGGGTCTTAGTCATATGCTTCAGTTCTCTCAGTTGTGATTTTAACTGACTAACCTCTGAGTCTAATCAATATTGCCAGGAATCACAAACGCTGTTTCAAGTGGAAACTGGAGATTGCTATTTACCACTGGACAGATTGCTAATTGACGGATATACCTCTCTTTTACCTTAAACCTTTTCTCTTTCTGTCATTTGTTTTAAAAATTCTAAATAATAAATATACTTTATTGTATGTCATTTTCAATTAATTTTTTTGACCAAACTGAAAATAAAATTTGTCCAGACTAAAAAAATGTCTAGTATGTCCTTTAGTATACCTTTAGTATATCCACTTTTTGACAATTTCTCTTTTGCATGTAGTCCTGAGGATTGACAAACACTATTTCTGCCAAACATTGCCAGGAAACTGTGCATCTATAACTTCATCTATTGCATCATAACTTCAGTATAAGGGATGCGAACAGTTGAAGAGCCCTGTTCCGACCACAACAGAAGACAAAAGACACTATGATCAAAGACTGAACTCAAGACCCAGGTCCTCAAGAGTAACGCCTGCCCAAGCAGGGAAGAAAGGCTCAGTATTTTCATCTAGATCACTGTTCACTCACACTGACTGGTTGGACCACTCCTCTAAACATTTAAGTGTTTGAATCATCTCCTGTGGTGGACAAGAGGACATTCAGGGTTCCTTTGAAGAGTGACTTTGTCCAGCCTCCCCATCACCCTTGAGAACAGTTCTGTAACTTCAGAACAAACCGTTTTCTGAACTTCCTCTCATTTCTGACGACTTGACAGAAAAGTGCTGCATAACCCGAGGACATGTATCATTCCCCTAGTGCTCACTGCTCTGCACACTGCCCGTGGGGCTGCCTTTCTTTGGGCACTAATGTATTATTTACAGG
>JAZGTJ010005131.1:0-28462 GCA_036877575.1 Botia almorhae
ACTACAGCTCAGCATTTAACACCATAGTGCCTGCCACACTTGTCGCGAAGCTACAGGCTCTAGGACTAAACAGATCTCTGTGCAGCTGGATCCTGGACTTCCTAACAGGCAGAAGTCAGGTGGTCAGAACGGGCAGCAATACTTCATCCCCGCTGACCCTCAACACTGGTGCTCCTCAGGGCTGCGTTCTCAGTCCACTCCTGTACTCCCTGTACACACATGACTGTACAGCCACACACAGCTCCAACGTCATAGTCAAATTCGCGACGACACAACGGTGACAGGCCTGATCACTGACAATGATGAGACTGCCAACAGAGAGGAGGTGAGCACCCTGACCAAATGGTGTCAGGAGAACCACCTCTCACTCAACATCGACAAGACCAAGGAGCTGGTGGTGAATTTCAGGAGACAGAGCAGAGAACACACCCATCATCATCAATGAAACACCTGTGGAGCGGGTTAATAGCTTTAAGTTCCTCGGTGTTCACATCAGTGAGGATCTCACATGGTCCGCTCACACAAGACACATCAAGGCCTCTTCTTCTTGAGACGGCTGAGGAAGTTTGGAGTGAGCCCCAGCATCCTCAGAACATTCTACACCTGCACTGTGGAGAGCATCCTGCATCCGATCCCGCACTAGCCGACTGAGGGATAGCTTTTTCCTTACGGCTATCAAGCTAATGAACAATCAGAATGAATACACCTAACAGCATACTCCCACTATATCGTATGCCACGCACTGCACTTTATCACTGGACTTTATGCACACATTGCACTTAATACAATAATATACCTGTTACACTGAAAACCATCCAATGAACATCCAATGAACATTTTTGCATATCCAGTCTATGCATAATACACCTTTGCACTGTTGACAATCTTCCTAATTGGAATCTGAGTGTGCTGCACACAGGTGAGTGGGCTATACAAACCACCTGTGGCATCACACTCTTCCTCTATATGCACATTCATAAGATACAAATAATATATGTTTATCATTGCACTACAATCTTTTGCACTATGTGTTGCTCTCCACAATCTCTCTTCTGCACAATTTCATGTAAAAATACCTCTTTTGCACATCTCTTGACAATACAGCTCAACTTGTACTTGTATTGCTAACTGTAAATATGTCTAATCATACACTGTGTGTACTGAGTATGTATGTATGTATATATTGCACATTGTCACTCTGTATAAACCTGTAGGTATGTAACTGTCTAAATGTAAATTGTCCCTGCACTGTCTGGAGCACGCTCCCAAAAATTTCACTCATCTAGGCACAGGTGCTGTGGTGATGTGACAATAAAAGTGATTTGATTTGATTTTGATTTGAAAAACAACACAAACACTAATTATAAAATAGTGAGGCGACGACAAATGCAAACAACAGTGAAATACAAAACAAATCACAACGAACATAAGACAGGTCCAGGGCAATAGAATCCAAACAGGGGTAATCCAAAATCGTAATCCAAGTACACAGTCCAATAATCCAAAAACTAGAGAAGACACGAGAGAATACACAATAGAATAATAAACCACAAAAACCACCGAAACAACGCCAACCACCAACACTAGAACATACAAAACACGGAACTTAAATACACTAACTAATCACATCTGATAATGTATCAGATATAATACATTATATACATAGTGATTAATATAATTTTAGTGATATTCATTGCTCAAAATATCACGAATCTGTGTAGTTTAAGAGTAGTGTGACAGATGGCTGGCTGTGGATGAGATTCAGGATGGTGGATAGTAACAGGTGTTCAAGGCAGACAAGTGTGATCTGTACACATCAGACAATGTTTAAACCTTGGGACAGTTGTCGAGAGGTTTGGGTGGAGGAAGGGTGAGGAAGATAAGATTACTAAAGTAAGAGCTAGTGCAGCAGGAATAAATGTCAAGATTTAGGTACAGTATAAGAAAAACTTTTCTACTCTTGTGAATTTAGATGCCATCAAAAGGTGGCCATTTTGGGACCTTAAAAGCACAATGGATTATATGGTGGTAGGAGACCTGTTAGATATTAGGGGTCTTGAATGCCATAAGAATCAAATATTCTAGAAAGTTGTATAATAACTATGTATATAATAATAATAGTCTGAACTCGAGCTCTGGGTGTGCGTTTTGTGTGGAAGCACATGGCTCTGTTGTTAACATCTGCCATGTGCTCTCCGGTCTTGTGTCATCGCCCCGCCTCCTTGTTTCCTTGTCTCCTTGTTTCCTTATTTAAGTTATTATTGCGCACCTGTTCGTCATTGTTCCCTTTTTGTATTTAATGCCCTTGTGTCTGCCGTCCTGTGCTGGTCTGTTCTCTTTATTCACCCGTGCTTGTTTTCCCGTTTGTTTCTGTGCGTGTAGTTATCCCGAGTTCCTTCTGCGTTTTTTTGTAATCTCGTCTTCGTTGTGTGAATTAATACTTAATAATTTATAACACTTAATAATTAATACTTCATAAATTAAAACTTTGTTTAATTTATGTAGCCCTTATGTCAGTGATGTTTAGTGTTTGTCTTATGTAGGCACCTTGGTCTGGAGAAACATTGTCTCGTTTCGCTATGTACTTGTATATGGCTGAAATGACAATAAACTTAACTTGTAACTTGATCGTGTTTCTCGAGTCTGGGGTTCTGTTAGTCATTCCATTGGTGTTCTCCGTTGAGTGTTTTTTTGGTTAAGTATATGTTCATGTCTGTTTAATCATTGTTAATAGTTTTATATATATATATATATATATATATTTACATTTTGGCATTTGGCAGACACTTTTATCCATAGCGACTTACATTATACTACACATTGATCACTATACATTGAGTATGTGCAATCCCTGGGATCGAACCCATGACCTTGGCGTTGTTAACACCATGCTCTAACCACTGAGCTACAGGAAAGCTGTCAAGTTCGCTCTGTTCCTGATCTTTCGAAGGCGCCCACCTCAGCAGCGTCCCAGAAGGCGCCCGCCTCAGCAGCGTCCCAGAAGGCGAACACGTTAGCAGCGTCCCAGAAGGGGCCTGCCTCAGCAGCGTCCCAGAAGGCGCCCGCCTCAGTTATGCTCCTGGCGCCCACCTGCCGAATTGGCAGAATGGCCATTGGGCCAGCACCCAAGGCGCCGGCTCCAGGGTTCCCTCCGGTCGGCGTGCCGGGTCTCCCTCCGGTCGGCGTGCCGGCTTACAAGCCAGGAAGGGGCAGTCCTTCCAAGCCTCCCGATTCTCCTGGTGGTCGGCCCAGGTCCGGACCGACCACGCCCCCTAGGACTCCCAGTCTGGCTCGTCATCCCATCTCACCCTCTTGTGTTGCCCAGACTGTGTCTCCAGTTTTTCTGTCAGGATCCTGGTTTGTCTAGTTCTGAGATCGTGCTTTGCCAGGATCCTGACTCTGTCTTGTTACGTGTCAGGGCGTGGGCTTAGACTCCGACTCATTCCGCATTGTTCTAGTTTCGATTTGAGTCGGAGTTTAAGCTCACGCTCTGGGTGTGCGTTACGTGTGGAAGCACATGGCTATTGAATATTCATCAGCCATGTGCTTTCCGTCTTGCATCATTACCCCGCCTCCTTGTTCCCTCATTTCGGTTAATGTCGCGCACCTGTTACTTTCATTTGCCCGTGTGTATTTAATGCCCTTGTGTTTGCTGTCTTGTGCCGGTTCGTGTTGTTTCAATGGGTGTTGTTGTTTCATCCTGTTGTTCGCTTCGGATGTTGTTCCCTTGAGTGTTTCTTTCAGTTGCCTTGCCCGGATCGTGTGTGCTCGCTAGAGCTTTTGTCTTGTTGCTTGTTTCGTTGTTTAAGTGTTGTCTCAGCCCGTCACGTCTAGTTGTGCCCTGTTTATTGTTTAGCGTTTCTGTTTTAGTTCCAGTAAGATTATTAGTCTAGGCAGTGTTTTTGTTAAATGTTTCCATCTAGTTAATGTTCAATTTAGCTTGTTCCTTTTCCTGCCTTGTGTTGCGTTTTCTGTTGATTTATTATTTTAGTTAGTTTTACGTTTTAAGTTGTTTAGTTCGCACTCTTTTGTGTTTAATTTATTCCTGCCTTTGGCGCCCCCCGGTGGCGTGTCTTTTAGTTTGTGGTTTTTGTTTCTTCTGTTTTCTTTATTGTAAATAAAATTTGTTTCTTTTTCACCGCTGCCTGCATCTGGGTTCTTCTTGCTCACACATAGACATATATACATATATGTGTGTGTGTATATGTATATTGTTTATTTATTCTTTATTTTGCCTATGTTCATTTGTTTTTATTATTTTTGTTATATCTGAATTTCTTAGTTCCTCATTTTTGCCCCCTTGTGGGAAGTTTTAGTTGTTTATTTGGGTGACCCTGTGTCGGAAAGATTTGAGTTTATTTAATAAAGCTTTTGTGCTAATCGCTGTCTGCGTTTGGGTTCTGTCTTTGCTTGCCTCGTGACAAAAAAATGCTTGTGGAGACCAAGTATAAAAATCCTGTTTGGTTGCTAACCAGGCAAATTATATAAGTTTGTTGTATCTTTTATTTGTGTTTTTTAGGATTGGCAAAATAAGAATGTTTGCTTTAATTACATTGAGGAGGACCAGCAATAAACACATTTCTTTTGGCCAGATTGATCAAAAGAAAGTTTTAATGGCATCTACATATGTAAAAAACTCAGGTCACTGGTACAACATTGTGACTTTAACACCTCACACTTTAAAACTTGGTTATTGATTTAGTGAAGAACTTGCTGGAAATAAGGAGCTGGATTGTAGGGTGATGCAGTTGCATAGCAACCACATAAATCACAGGTGAAGCATGATGTCACCTGAGCAAATGTTTTTACAAGTTATCGTAAAGTGTTAAACCTGATCAGATGTCTGTCACCCTGCCAAACCCAATACAGTCTTATTACTGAGAGATCAAATCATGTTTTTTGTTTGTTTTTTCTGGCATTCTGATTTATTGACTGTCCTATATAAATTTTTACTGTAAAATTGTATGACTACTTTCCATTGTTTTATTGTTTTATATTTTTGCTCCACTATAAAGCTGTCTGTCAGATGTTTTAGTCATCTTTGGTCAGCTTGTCGAAGTTTACTGTGTTCGTTTATTCGTTTCGTATTCGTTTATTGTGTTCGTGTATAAGTAAATCTCTTTATTTTTTTAGATGTAGCAACATTATGTTTGATAAACTAGCCTTTTGTGCTAATTGCATTTATCTGAGAAAAATGGGGTGAAGAATTTTCATTTACTATTACTGCTATTAATAATTCACTGCTAAAAAAAAATTTTTAAACAGTGAAACAATCTGGCACTGAAATACTTTATGATCGTGCTGTTTTAAAAATGTAATTCTGTTCTGCTTTACAGATGTTGTACATAGTAGTCGTTTACTGTTTTTGTCATCCATATTTCACGTTCTCATGGTTACAAATTTTAAGAGCAAAGAGCTTGTCATTTTGTTTTATGGTGCACTTTTTTGCATGACTCTGAATATATTTGTTTGAGCAACAAGGTTCTGAGCAGCCATTTGCATAAGGGTGCAGCACTTTCTTTCATCAGATTGAACAAACATAAATAACCGCTGACCTTCTGCTTTCTTTGCTTGCTTGCTTCCTTCATGTTTTGCGCAGTACACTAGCAAGCAGCTATAAATCTGTAGCTACAAAATATATAATTATATAACAAGTTAATAATAAGTAACATTTTGATAATTCATAAACATACTTAAATCTCTATTCAAGATTTAACACTCCCATAAAGGTGAGTTTAAGTATAAAAGTTTATAATGTCAAATCTATTCCGGGTATTCCTAGTATTTCAACATTAATGAAATTGAATGAATGAATGAATGAATTAATGTTTATTATCAAGCTTCACATTTAGTGATGTGTTCATTTTATAATATTTCGATATATACAGACAATCAAATCTAGAGTCAGCATTATTATTTGTACTAATCAGTTAGCAGGCAGGTTAAGGTCTCTTAACTGAAACTGTTCTAGTAATGTGATAGAATTTAACATCTTTATTAAGAGAAAAGCTTTAGGGTCTGAGAGATTTTGTGCTTGAGTGATCTTGTCAGGTGAAACATTAACCAATGTCCTGCTGACACAGGTGTGCTGGTGAGACCCAGGCTCAAATTATTGGACGGATGATCAGCCGTTGTCATAGAAACCAATGTCTTACACAACACATGGTGTCAAACATCCGTTTGGACTAGCAGACCAATGAGAAATTTCTCTGCACAGGAAACACATTTCTCTTTTTACTCTAGAGATTTTTCATAGATGCATGGACTTCAGGACAATGATTAATGGCTATTTCTTTTGAGGAAATATTTAAGGAGCTTAGCTGCTGGTGGTTAGAAAAACCTTCTACAAATAACCTAATCATTTTGAAAACAGGGATAGTTCCGTTTATTTGCCTTTACAACCATTTTGTGCAGAATACATTTTTGGAAAATATAATCTAACACACTGAGCATTGCTCTGGTCCCTTTGAGCAGTCTTGTCCACAGCTACCACTCCCTACCCCAGCTGTGGACACTTATGGCTCAGCTTACAGGACTAAGGGGAAGATGGACTGCTCTTGTTATCTTCACCCACTTTAGTTACTTACTGCTAGGAGCCACCATCTTCCAGCTGCTGGAGCGGGAGGCTGAGAGCCAAAACCGTGACCAGTTTCAGTTGGAAAAATTGAAGTTCTTGGCCAATTATACCTGTCTGGATGGACAAGCACTTGAAAAGTTTGTGAAGGTGCTACTGCAATACTCTGCTATGATGAATGGACTCAAGGATTTTCTTGATGAAGAGAAATGTCTTGCTCATTATGTTTCAACCAACCTTTTGGTTGTGGGTTGGGTATAATTGTAAATGTACGATTTTGTGTATTTAGTAGCTGTGTCCTGTTTGTCCTACTGTAGGTGATAGTAGAGGCCTGGGAAAGTGGCGTAAATCCCTCAGGAAATTCTACCAACCCCAGCAACTGGGATTTTAGCAGTTCATTCTTCTTTGCTGGAACAGTTGTCACCACAATTGGTAAGACTGATAACAACCTTAATAACTTAATTTTTTTTAATTAAAATACTGTACTATAGATAATAGCCTTTTACATACAAAATTCAAGAATGTATAAAGGAAAATGCATTTTAAAATAACTACTAACATCTACATCATTTGTCAGATATGACAGTATAAATGTAGTTTAAGTGTTTGTATTCGGTTTGCATTATTATTATAACTATTTAATCTTGTCAAGTTATGTGTAATCATACCTTACAGGTTATGGCAACCTGGCCCCTAGTACAGTGTCAGGGCAGGTCTTCTGTGTGTTTTATGCCCTGTGTGGCATCCCCCTGAACCTGGCTTTTCTCAACCAGCTCAGCAAGTGCCTCAGTTTTAACTTGGGCCTCCCTAAGCATGGCATATTCTTAGTGATACCACATAAGGTAAACATCCCCAAATTGTTTTACATCTTCTGCCCCTTAGATAGACAGTCAATAATTTCAGTAGGAACTCTAAAGTTTGTATGTTAAAAAATATACTATTCAAAAGCATAAGACAATAATGTTCATAGGTTGCACAAATAAGTTTTAGCATCTTCTTACTGCTATGAATGTCAAATATTATAAGCCAAATATGAATGTATATTCATACTTGTGTAGCTAAAGTGCTATTTCTCTGATTGTATCAGTTTGTAGAGGTACTCGCAGTGAGTTTGTTCCTAGTCATGGGCAGCATTCTCCTCTTGGTCATTCCCCCTCTAATGTTCAGCTATGTAGAAGGCTGGACATATGGAGAAGGATTCTATTTTGCCTTTATCACACTTAGCTCTATTGGGTTTGGAGACTATGTTGTAGGTAAGTGTCATTAAACACAAACATTAACTGTATTGTAAGTACTCTAAGACTATGAAGTAATGTTGTTGGCAAAAATCTTGTTTTATTTAATACAAATGTCAACGTAATGGATTTACTGTATACAAAAGAAAGTTCATCTGTGGCTTTCTTCATTAGGCACTAACCCAGACAAGCACTACATCACAATATACCGTAGTCTAGCAGGTGTGTGGATCATCTTTGGACTGGGCTGGCTTGCTCTCCTTCTCAACCTGGGAACAAGACTTATAAAGCATATTTTTGGCCAGTCATTGGCCCCCTTTGTTACACTGAATGAAGAATGTCCTCCGTCTCAAAAACAAGAAGAGGGAACTGTTCACCGGGCCATTCAACTATGAACAACAAAAGAAACACATTGTTTTAAAGGGGTTTTTAAAGGGGTCTTTTTTCAGACAATTGTCCATGTTAAGGAAATGTGTACAATTATTAATCAATTACAGTCATCACTTTTATGTTAATGTCATATCAATCCCAAAAACATGCAGTTAGGACCAGTTATTCACACACTGGAGCTGAAGGTCAGGTTGTTTAGTTTTGCAAAATGGCTTGTTATACTAAATACAAATCTTTACATACTGTGAGCTTGTTCACCAGCATACTCCATAGATGGAAGTTGTAGTCCACAATGGCGGTTAGAAACGTCCTCTGTAACACCTATAGACACCTATTTATGGCTTGTAATGTTAATTGAAAAATCAATATCTTGCTATTATACATTGTTCTTTTGTATATAACATTATGCCTAACTGAGCCTGATTTAGCCATTAATTGTTACAGAATTGTTTGCCGTATTGCCACAGTTGTGTTTGCTTAACAATAATATGCTTGTAAATGTTTTTCCTGTTTTTTATATAATTTTCCTGTTTTTTTTTTGTTAAGCTGCTTTTCAACAAAGCCCATTCTGTAAAGTGTATAAAAATACAATTTTAAAATTCAACAGTGGCAGTTGTAGTACATTACTATAGTGTCATTTGTTTTTTTACTTCCCATGGCAATTTGAAGTCGACAATTGTGTGAAACTAAATAGGTTTCATATGCTTAAATACTACAAAACTGACATATCCTGTGTAAACATGTTTTGTTAACTATAAATTGTTGCAATTAAAACTTCAATTTATTTAATTCACTGAATTTAATTTATCATCTAAACTTTTAAATTAAGTTTAGGTTAACCCTTTAAAATAATATGTATTTTCTCTTAATTGGTGCATGTGTGGTCATTGTAGTTCTTAAAATATTTTTATTTGAAATACATATGCTTATCCTAACACATCTTTTTATTATTATGTGTGTTTTTTAACCCAAACAATATTTAAATACACATCCACATAAGGTCATAGGTTCGATCCCAGGGATTGCACATACTCAAAAAAAATAAACGTTGTATAGTATAATGCAATGTAAGTCGCTTTGGATAAAAGCATCTGATAAATGTAAAATAGTCTAAAGATAAATGTGAATTCACATTGGTATACATGTGCATGTCTGAGAGTGTGTGTTCTTGGGTTTGCCATTACGAAGACAGTAGAATGAGCAATCAGGTCTAAAAGAAATAAATTGCTGTGATGAACTGGTGGTGAAACATACTGGAGATCCAGATGGCTTTTCTCTGATTTTTGTATGCTTCGTCTGAAAAAAGGTCTGAAAAACCTGTGGAAACATTTTACATGTAAATACAAACCAGAGAAGTTGAATTGGTTTGGATGGACAAACACTGTGGTCCTCAGCAGTACAAGATAGCAGTACAAGAGTGTACCCTCTTTTCATCTCCCTCTTTAACTTCTCACAGTATTCTGCTCCCCTTAAATGAGCATTTGCATGCCAGGTCATAAGGTCTGATACTGGTGTTCATTACACAAGAGGGTGATTTGCCTACCACATAAACAAGGTAAATCCACACCCAGTGGCACCATCTCACAGCTCCAGTAACAGACAGACGAGCCAGGTGACCAAAGGAACCATGCTGCCTCTGTTTTCGGGGAAGTTATGCAAGTTTCTTAATAGAGCTCGATTACCTTCTATTTTGTTCCTTGGAATTATATATCTGGCATATGTCCTTATTGGAGGGTTAGTTTTCTGGAAGCTGGAAGGTTGGTATGTGTTGCAACAGATTGAGGTTCTGAAGGAGAGGAGAATAAAACTTCTCGAGAAGTACCCTTGTTTGGGTCAGAATGGGCTCCGAGAGACAGCCGAGGTATGAGTGGGAATTGAGGCTTTTATTAATTTGAATTTTATTTTTGAATTTTATTTGTATTATTGTTTTTAAATATATAATACAAAACTTTTCACTAAAAGGATTTTAGGGCACTTGTTTTGACTGAAATGTTTGAACAACTCTATATGTAGTATATTAGTCAGTTTGGAGCAAAGGTAGAAGCAGATTTAACTTTAAGAATATACAATTTTCCTTTTTAATTTCTATAAAATTACCCTGATATTTTCTGTGACTAGGATAGGTTAAAAAAAGATGATAGGGTCAATGCTAGTCTTCCAGTATTCCAGACACTATTCAAACTTCTTGTGTATAGTGAACCCCAAATACTACAGGAAAAAAATATAATAAAGTATTGGACAAATAAATAAAGTTTGGACAATTACAATTGTCACAATTGTGTATCAAAGTGTATCAGATTATTAAACACAGAGAAAAGCATGAACTGCATGTGATAATGTGATGTGTTATTTGACAAAATAACAAATGTTAAACTATCTTTGTCTAATGTCAAATCATCTTTTTAGCAAAATTGTGGACTACCACACTGCATTTAATATACAAGACTTGCCAATTTGTTGTTGAGCTACCCTATCTAGAAACCTCTGCTTTTTAGATTTATGGTTGACTGTGTATACCTGCTGCTTGGTGGTCTGTTGTTGACTAGAATCCCATGAAAACATGAATAACATGAAAATATTAATAATTACTAAATGCAATGCTACACTGCCAGTGTTTGCTTATTGATCTATTTTTAAAATGTTGTTGTGCTAACAGAAGAACATCAGGCTTTGTATCCTTTACCTGTGCATAAATACACTCATGGTTAAATATCAATATACTGTTTCATTTTGTCATCTCATGTATAACAACTAAGTTGCTTATCATCACTGTCTCAAAGATGATTAAAGCTGCTACTTTGACTGGGTTAAGTCCCGACACTAACAACATCACAGATGGATTTTGGAAATATACCAGCTCATCGGTGTTTGCTGCTACAGTGGTCACGACTATTGGTGAGACATGGAAAGCTGAAGACTTTATTGTTTCAAAATAATCTGGTATATTACGTGAAATTCATTTAATTGGGTAAAGGTTATACTAAACTTTTTACCTTTCTGCAGGCTATGGGAATATAATTCCACTCACAACGGCTGGTCAAATCTTCTGTGTGATGTTTGCTCTTTTTGGTATTCCCCTGAATGTAGTTGTCCTAAACAGAGTTGGAAAGTACATGTTGGCCATAGAGAGAAATTTTTGCAAGTTTCTTGAGAAAAAGATTGATAGAGGGGTGAGAATCTAACTTTTTTTATCAGTAACAATTAAAGATACAATGGTGAATTGTAAGTGAAAACAATAATCAGGGAACACATACATATTTTTATTAAACAATGAAAATAGAAATTAATATGCTTGATATTTATGTGCATGCACATATACTGTGTGGCCATAAATTTGTTATTTTCCACAGAAATGTGTGCGGATATCCGTCCACAGTTTATCTTTTGTGATGTCAGCCTTCCTGTACTTTGTGGTGCCTATGCTGCTCTTTAAAGAATATGAGGGGTGGACTTATTCTGAAGCCATTTACTACTGCTTCATAACACTCAGCACCATTGGATTTGGGGATTACGTTGCAGGTAGGAGACCATACAAACAGAGAGATGCACAAAAAGTCCACTCTTGTACCACTCAACAAAACAATTTCTGTCATAAGTTATTCACCCTCATTACATTCCAAACCCTTATGACTCTCTTTCTTTAATATAGCAGTACTGACACTTCTCTTTTTTGTTTTAAAGTGTTTGTTTTTTACTGTTAACCACCTAAAAATTTGCAGCGCTCATGATTCTTATGGCTATGTATTTAGGAAGTGACTTAACCAGTGCGGTGTGTGATTCAGAACAGAACTGAAAATGGCTTTCCCTGAATTTGAATTAAATTTGAATCAACTTAGAAAACAGGATGCAGCGCTGTAATTAGAATGTGTATTTACACAAGTAGCATTAAAATGGAAGAAAATTTAAGTTTCTGTATTTTCAAATAATACATATAATTTTGATTATGAAATATCCAATCACATAACACATGGGGTATTTCCAGAAATATTAGCCTAATTAAAAAAGGTCTGAAATTAATATATTTAGTTTAAATTATTGGACATACAAGTTATTATATTTTATAATTTAACTTTTATGTTCTTTAAACTATGGTGGAAAAACATTTTCGCAAAAAGCTCTCAAAATGTTCTAAACAGAGCTAAGCAAAATCTTAAATGCAATAAAGAGTTGTCTAACAATAATGTGGCAAAAATGTAGTGGCAAAATTATAATCAGTTTCCATTGGTTTGCTAATTGTTTTTATAATATTAGAGAAAAATATATAATCAGTTTAAAAAAATGTTTTTTTTAATATTAGTGAATAAAAATAATTAGTAAAAAGTTCTGAGTAATTATTTGTTTTGTCACAAAATTTGCACTGGACTTTCTGTTGTAGGACTGTGTTGAATTTCTTTAAATTATAATTCATCAAATTCATCATCTGGTCATAATTCAAATTCTAATTCAACATCCTATGGGACGTGGTCAGTTAAATTAAACGCGAGCGAGTTCCTTATTTTGCCAAACCCCAATCACAACCATGATCTCTGCACATTTGTTCCTCATGCCAGATCACAACCCAGCAATAGACTACCCAGAGTGGTACAGTTGTCTAATGGCAGCCTGGATATTCTTTGGCCTGGCATGGCTTGCTCTTCTGATCAATCACTCCATTGACTTGCTGGAGAGTTTTCATGCTCATTTTAGAGGAAAGCGCAGTGAGGAACAAAACGAACAAACACAAGTGGACGATGTCAAAGGACAGACAGAAAAAGGACTAAAGGTGGAAGAAACATGAGCACTGAGTTTCTGTATGTATTCTATGACATCTACTCACCATAAGGCAATATATGATTCATTATTAAATTAACTTCTCCATATTTAAAGTATCCTTGAAAGTTTTACAAAAAAATACTTATGCTAATCACTATTGGGCAAAATGTTTTGGGCAGCCAACAGTACCTTACTTGATGCAAAGTTTATAAAATTATATAAAATATAATTGACCATCACCTGTCTGACTAACAATATTCAAAGATATTGGTGCCTTTTGCCATACTGGTCTGTCCACTGACATTTAATCTTCTTCATACCACAAACCAAAACATTTTACTTTCTGGGGTACAAAATCAGTTAGCTCAACACATTTGCTTTTGCATAAACAGTGGTCAGGTCAAGTGTGGGTACAGTAAGGGAATGTTTTTTTATCCTTTATTTTATGCACATTATTAATATTACACATTTTACACATATCCAACAAATCCATATTTCTTTAAATCTATACTATGTTATCAAACCACCATGCCACTTCATGATCGTTTAAAAAATGTTTGTCAGTGTGCAAATTATGCTATTATTTTCAGGGACCATTTAAACATAATGTTTCTCTTGTACAACCTAAATTGTCTTTTGCACAGTCAGACTATGTCAAAGACATGCAAAATAATACAGGTTTTATATCGTATACTTGTGTAAATCTATAATAAATAAATAAATAATGACCATACTTATGTTTTGTCAATGTACCACTCAAAACTCATCATTAAATTTTAATGTATAGAATGCTTTTGTAAAGTGTTACAATATTTATCGACAGGTTTATGTGCATACTTCAGACTAAACATTCTAGTGGATTTTGTGTACTGAACCCCTGCTAAGAAAACTTTTGCATAGTTAGACAGCTGAGCTGCCAGTGCATTATTGCTATTACATCAGGGCATTATCCATTACATAAACTGCTCCTTTAAATTTTGCATGTTTTTGTGTAATGTAAACTAAGAAATGGCTGTCATTTTAAAAACATTCTGCTTTGTAAAACAAATGGTTACAAATTGGTCATATATGAAGTTGAAGTGTTAAAGAGAGAGGAGGTGATTTTTTTTCCAAAAACATTTGTTGTTATGCTAGGTAAAAGTCTCTTCACGTCCATAGCAAAAAAAGTGGTAAATATTAATTTATTTCAATGTATATCAGAATGCATTCATATGTTGGAGCAGGCATGTCTTTGCAGGGTGTTCTTAAAATAGATCTTATACTTTCAGTTAAGTTGCTGCTGCTACTTGCTAGCATTAGCTGTTAATGTATAGGTGTACCATTTATGTAAGCAACAATCGTAAGGTTGACCATTCATTACTTCATGTAATGTCACATTAAATTTACAATAAATTTTAAGCTGAAATATTGTACGGATATGTAATAGAGCAATCAAAACATTCTTTATAATATATAAAGTGCTAGCAAGCACAAAGTGGCATAAAACCATAAATACTAGGGGTGATGTTTTACAATTTCATTACATAGTCATGTAATGTATTAATCCCAATGTGTAGTGAACGAGGGTCCATACATGTGCCCATACTCTTACCTTACACAATATAATAATTCACAACCTAGGGAACTGATTGAGATGCACCATATTTTTGGATACATCTAATTTAGCATACTGTGACAGTACATGATGAATCAGATTAAAGGTAGGGCAGGCATTTTTTCCATGCCTGACCTAGTGATTACCCAGCCAATGAATGAACCACAAGGGGGCATAATAACATCTTGGTCTTTAAAAAAACGTTTAACGCGAAGAGGAAAGACTGCTTTCTGTATTTTACAACTGTGCAACTGATTTAGTTTCATTTTGTGCATCCCCCCACACACTAAAGTGGCAGTACAGCAGTTGTAACAGACTGTACTGTAGCAGACTGTAGCAGACACAATGCCCAATATTATATTACATAAGATTGTATGGTTTTAAATTGTTCTGTGTAGAGTGTTGGCCCAGTTTTTAAACTTACTGTAGAAGCGCCACAGAAGTAATACTCAATTTATAAAACAGGCTTTTGATTATATCTGTCATAGCAGTCCCAATGTAAGTCATAGCTCCAGCTACGTATGTAAGCTCTCTTGCTGGTTGATTTCATTCATGCAAACCAACTAAAGAGGATTTCCATTTACAGTCACACAAAGCCAGGCAAGTGCACTGGAATTTTCCACCAAAAACTATTACATCCTGAAGCATAAGGCCATTGTTCTGACACTGAAAACTTAACAGGATGTGTGCCTATTTTATTTTATATTTTAAAAGCATTTTCTTTATTTGTCAAACATCAAATCAAAGATGAGGCAGCAAATGAAGTGTTCAAATTAATAATATAAAATAATAAAAAACAATAAAGGTTGGAAAAATTAACTTTTTTTAGTTTTCAATTAATTAGGTTTAGAAAATGATGTATCGTTATTAAATTATATATTAACATATTGTCAATTTATTTAATTAGATGGTAAACTATCAGTCTATTAGAAGGATTATCAGTCTAAAAAGTGCTCAATCAGAGTGATTGTTATTTTTTGCTTGTTAAATTGTATGACCTGGTGTCATGCAGCTGTAATAAAGATCTGCGTGCATGATTGATAGGAGCTCTGTAAGAGGCCATTGTTGGCTTTGTGGAGCGAAACTTTACTTAAAGACCCAGTTCAGGATTTGCTGTTACTCTCTACTTGCTGGCTATTCCACTTGGCTAAATGTGTTTGGGGGCCTGTCCCATCATGTGTGATGTTTGGCTTTCCTCATAACCAATAAGAGGACAGGGTTTTTTCATCAGCCTCCCTCATTCCATTTTTTTTTCCATGATGATTTTTCCCTCAGATGTACTCCTACTAGTTTCTATGTTGTTTACACATCTTTGTCATCATCTGACTATATCAGGCCAGGAATGTCATTGCTACCTTTCTACCATGTGTTTGTGATGTGCGGGTATGTGATGTGTGCATGGAGAACATGGGAAATGTCCGTAAACAGAAGACAAGCACGTGTTTTGAATCCCACTATCGATCCTGTGCAAAACAAACACTCCAGTGTATCAGGAAAATTGAGAGTTTGGTGGGAGGTTAAATACATGGTATAGGTCTTATACTGGTGTAAGTAAACTACTACACAACAGCTTCATAATGTCCTAAAAGAAAATGAAATGTAATTTGATTTATTGAAAATTAAATAATCCTAATTTGGCAAAAAAGTATATTTAAATAGAAAATTTAAAACACATAAATACAAACATATTTGATATGTCATTTTAACTATGTTAATTCAATCAATAATACATCCAACCGTCATCTACACTGTGTCACGGTTTCTGGGAAGAAACAACAGACAACCCAATTGCAAGCAAGGGGGGTATTTATTACAGTTCAAGTTCAAATGAAGACAAGGAAGAAGTAAACAGTCACAGCTCAGACAAGGACAAAGAATTCTGGGATTCTGGCAGCACCCAGGCAAGACAAAAGACAACACAAGCTCCAGGCTAAGACAGATCGCCTCGGCTAATCAACATGAGGGTTGTGCTAATGCAACCACGGGTATCCCAGAATTATGGGAGGCCCCAGGCGACATTGAAAGGTACAGCACAATGTCCTCACGATTATTGCCCGAGACAACGAGACTTACGGGAGGGGTGGCGTAAGTGACGGTGACCATGTGGTGCTCAGCCAGGGACATGACGCGTATGGGTTCAGGCAGAAGGACGGGGGGAATACCTAACTCGGACGCAAAACAATCGTCCATGAAGTTACCCTCCTCCCAGGAGTCCAGCAGTGGGAATGCTGGGCCTGGTCGTTCCAGCCACAGGGGGCCGTGAGCGTATCAAACTCGATGGAATAGTCTGTGACTGAGCGTCTCCCCTGTAACAGCCTCGCCAGCCGGGACGCTGCCTCGTCACCCCAGACCGATGGTCGAACAGCTCGGTCATCTCCCGCCTGAAGTCCTCATAGCTGTTGCAGCAGGGCGCTCCCGCCTGTCAGACTGCTGTTCCCCACTCACGGGCCTTGCCAGTGAGGAGAGTAATGATGAAGGTGATCTTAGAGCGATCGTCAGTAAACTGATGTGACTGCAGGGTGAGAAACTGAGACGCGTGCTGGCCAAAGCCGCCCGTAGGAATTCTAAGCTTGCTGGGTCCATCGTTGGTCAGATTGTACTGTCACGGTTTGGTGACGACGACAGTAGAGAGTGACTCCACGAACAAACAGGAACTGGCGGAGGAAGCACTGAAACACAACAACGCGGAAGGCCTGAAGCTTTGACAGGACAAGACAAGACACAATCTAAGCTAGCTAACAGACTAAGGACTAGAAAACTTTAACTACTATGAATAAACTGGACTCGACTAAGCTCGGCTAGACTACACTAAGATATTAAGAACAGAATGTTCTGCACGGGGTCAGGAAACGGGAAAACATGGAAAACATTTCACGATGTGAAATGAGGTAAATATTAAGGGAAGAGAATGAGCACACAAACAGGTGAGAGTGATACCGGAGTTGCAACACAGCTGTGACAAAATGAGAGGGTGGGGCTGATGTGGACAACAGAGCATGTGGCAAGCCACATGCTCCGACACAAAACAATACAAACCCGGCTGATCAGACCAACGTCCTGACACACAGCTTATTCCTTTTGGGGTTACAGCTATCCCGCCCAGCTATCTTGGGCTGAAGCAGGAAACTACCCTGGACAGGTGGCCAGTCCACCACAGAGAAAACATAGGCAGACACCCTCGCTCACATCTATGAGCAATTTATAATTTTCATTTATTTCAATCTGATTGCCACATCTTTTTACTTATGGGTAAACCAAAGTGCCTGAAACCCATAGTAACACAGGAAAAACTGAAGGCAGCCCGATCAGCTGAGACTCAAACCAGGGACTTTCTTACTGTGAGTTGACAGTGCTACCCACCGAGCCACTGTGTGCCCCTCACTATTAATGTCTGCTAACTGTTTTGCATATATTCGCAGCACTTGTTAATTTTGTGGTTATAAAACGGACTAATTTGATCCAATAGAATCACTTTGAGATATTAAGGCATGACACTGGTGTTATGGATTATCACAGGATTGTGCTAACTGGGATGTGCACATAAATATTTGATCTGCTTTAAAGCAGATCACAGACACAACTAATTTCATAAATGCAACTTTTGTGGAACAAAGATTAAAAAAACAAAAAAAGATTACAAAATCATTGATAAATGTTGTTTTCAGGCCGTGTTTGTTTATTCTTACTGCTATCTTAGCTTTGTAATCACACCCTCGTATATTTGTTTCAGTAAAAACTGACTTTTAAGCAGATGTCATTTTAAATGTATTTATGTAGGCTTTTTGTTGTATTATTTTGTGTATATTAATTCAGCATTTTTGTATGTTTGCATTTCCAAGTGAGTTGCAATATCGCTGTTGTCTTATGAAATATTTGAGGTATTTAAAATTGTGGTGGTTGCAGGATGATGCTCTCAGGTGTAGGTTCTGTTTTATGTTTAGTTTAGTCTGTTACTTTGTTGCTGTTGTATTCCTTGTGTTTCCTATGTTCGTTTTAATTTATTATCTTGAATAATTAGTTCTTGTTTGTTTGTGACCAACCTGTTTCTAGTTTAGCTCCCTCATTTACCCTTGTGTATTTATGAAACAGACTTAGATTAAAAGGCATCAGACAAAAAGACATCAGGCGAAACAGACTCAGATTTAAAGACATCAGACAAAAGGACATGGAGCGAACTCAGATGGTATGTCATGTCATGCCCAATGTAACATCACACGCATGCGGTTCAGAATAAGCAAAGTGGCGTAAAACGGGTGGGGATGGCAGAACGAGTGTGCACACTACTCGTGAAATGCATGTTCTCCTCTTTATACAATTTAATTTGTGTAGTATTTAATTAAAACTGTTAAGATCACAAATCAAGAGTGGCTTACCTACTTCTGCCATCCTCACTCGTTCCACGCCACTTTGATTTGCTTGTTCTGAACCGTTGTGCTGTGACTTCACATGGGACTGGGCGTGACACATCACACTCCATCTCAGTCTGTTTCGCTCCATGTCTTTTTGTCTGATGCCTTTTAATCTGAGGTCTCACAATGTACACTGTACCCCGCCCATTGGAACAGTTTGTTACAGGAGTTGAATATTACACTGGTCTGCCATTATAAGGAAGTCTTCTGCTGTTTGTGAAGCATTTTTTTTTCTTAAAAGTGGATTTGTGTGTTGTTTGTTTTTAACAGGATGGCCACTGCACTCATAAGTGATGGCCTCTGGTCATAAAACAAGATTACAAAATAACACAGAATTATTTTTGTTAGTCAGATTTATTGACAGTGGATTCGGTTTCATAAAGAAAACTTTAAATAGTTCAAACTCAGAGACTTTCAGATACAGACCCTTTGGGGTAGGGTGATTAGTGGGTAGTTTGGATTATTTTACTTATGTTTTGAATTTTGCACTGCATTTTGTTGTGTTTAGGGGTTAGCAGAAATTATTGTAAAATTAACGGGTAACGTCCTGGCAGAAAATGATCAGTACATTTCCCATTTGTCACGTTTAGTTTTTGTGGTTTTGGTTTCCTTTGTTTCCCCTTGTTAATCTTTTTAGTTAGTTCATCATTAGCTCCTCCTCTGTTGCCCTAGTTACCTATATTTACCTGTTAATTATTTAGTTACTCTGTGTATATATACTCCCTGGTTTTCACCTGTTCTTTGTCAGTCCTTGTTTTGCTATGGTTTTGTGTTCTCCTGCTCATCTGTCCTGGAGCCAGAACAGCCATAGTATCCGTCCGAGGTCAGAGCCAATCACCTGTTACCTTTTGGATTACGCTCCTGTTAAAATATCCACATCTGAGTCAGCTAAGGAGCACTGGCTTATTGACTTTGCTGTGGAGCCAGCTTCCACCCTCTGAACTCCTGACCCTGAACTCAAGCTCCCCTAACCTGCTGCAGTGGTTTTTTTTTGGATGACCTTGTCCCACCCTGTATCCTGCCAACCACATGGTTTCTGGATTTACAGCTGGTCCCGCCCAGCTTCTTGATTCCCTTGTCTCCACTGGTCCCACCCAGCTACTTGGCTCCTTATTTTGGTATGGTATTTACAGCAATGGCCACGGTTGTCGTGGACTTGGAATGGAATGTATTTGTGAAGTCAAGTGCACAAGTGTGGGAAGTCAAGACACCAAACACAGAGCTGGTAGGTAATCTTTATATATGGTTTAATATGTTTGTAAGGTTTTCTCAGATCAGTCTGTTTACTCAAGTCAGCCTCTGTTCGCGTTGGTCGTGGTTCATTTCAATCGAATGTTCAGTCAGCATTTAATAAAAGACAATAAAAGTACAATAAGCTATCAAACAATAAACACTGACAGGGTTATTTGTGAATTTTGTATCAGTATGATAGGGTTTATTTTACGACAGTGACCACATTTTCATACAGACAATTAAAGTCCAGCCAACAGCAGTGGCCATCATTTTCACCAGTGCTTCCTGCAACTTCAAGTATGTGAAGTGTAGAGGGAATTGTAGAAATATTTGAGTGACATTACATTTCATTTGTATGAAGCAAACTAAACGGTAGTAATTGCATGAACATGAATTTGTCCTAAAATACAGTGAAGGTATTTATTCTGCTATAGTACAAATAATAATGTTCTTTGGTCAGAGTGCTTGTTTTGCTTTCTCATTGAAGGAATATTTACTTGTGAAATTTCATCATTTCTTAGGATCAACGTTTGGTGGTGATGAACAAGCACCATCAACCTTAACAGAATACAAAGGTGTGTAAAGTTGTAGTTGAGACCTGAATTTTTTTTGTTTGCACATGTTCAGCAACTGATGTTTGATTCTATGTCTAATCTGTTTATTATTATTATTTTACTGTATCTGCAGACAATTCAGCTGTAAGTGACCAGTCTGAATTTGAAGACCATGAAGAAACTTTCTGTCAGCACAGGTCTGGGGGTGATAGTGACAGACCTCAGACCCTACATGCCAACATCTCCACAGATCGCATTCTGCCAGGACCACATGGTCAGTTTATTTTTACTTTGACATATTTCTGGAGGGTATTTCTGGAGGGTCTATGGTTATGTAACTTACTTTCATTTAAACTTAATATGAAGAATCAATTGTATGTATTCTAGGTTGATTTAATTGACAAACAGCACCCTCTGCACAGCTAATTGTTTTAATTATTACTTATTGATTAAATTGATTAAGGACCCCTGGAAGGCCTGTCATTGCTATAAGACGCAATGACAGGCCTTCATTTGCCTTCACTCTGCAAATATTGTTACTTGCAGACATTTCACAGTCTCAGGCAGCAGGACCAACAAAACCGCACTTGAAGGTATTCCCTGAATTGAAGGTATTTTTGGTCACTGGCGGCCACCCTCTTTTGAGGCTGTGCCCCAACTTTCCCCACTGATAATGCTCTAGACACGCAAGTCCCACCAAATTTCTTCCATGGCTCCTCCCTTTGTCAGCTCTCCCTTGTGTTCCTCCTGGCTGGCCTCAGTTCCTTGCCATACACCATCTCCACACCCTAGACCTCCTCCCTTCTCCTTTTGGACTCTATTTCTGTATCTATTTTTGCCCCCTTCTCACCACTTAGGTGTAGTTTCAGTTACGGTGCAAGGATGTGCCTTCTGGGAGGGGTGAGTAATGTCACATTTAGGTTCAGTTTAATCCTGTGTTTTTTTATTTCCTTTGTTCCACCTTGTTAGTTTAATCTTGTTAATTAACTTGTTAATTAGTTAACCAATAACTTCTCCTCTGTTGCCCTAGTTACCAATTTGTTACCTGTTCTTCTGTTTAGTTACTCTGTGTATATATACTCCCTGGATTTTATCTGTTGTTTGTCAGTCCTTGTTTTCCATTTTGTGTTCTCCTGGTCACCTGAGTTTTGATTATTAAAAGTGTATTTTGAAATTATCTCAGTTTCCTTAGATTCCTACAAACACTGTGTTACAGAGGAGGCCGTCGCTCCCTCCCTGCTGCCAGATGGAGCCTTCGTTAGAATACTGGTTTATACATTTCCCATGTTTCCCCTGTACAATTACTGTGTACAGTTGAGTGAAAGTTTTGAACATTTGAAAATTCACAATGATTTGTGTGAAGCAATGACTCTGCACACCAACACCAAAACCTTATGTCAACTGTTAAGCATGGTGTATGATACTCAGGGCTGTTTTTTGCCTCAGGGCTTGAATGGCTTGCAATCATTGAGTAACAATGAATTTAAGGATAAAGTCAGGACAGCAGTCCATGACCTCAAACTCAAGAGAGGCCTGGTAAAACAATAAGACAAACAAAGCACACAACCCAATTACAAATGACTAAATGTGTTTTGCAATGGCCAAGAGTCTTGATCTTAGCCCAAATAAGATGTTGTGGCATGCCCAAAATTAAGCTCTGAAAAGGCTCTTAAATTTGCAGAAGTGTAAACATTTACTTATACTGCAACTTAACTGCAACTTTTAGTGAGAGATAACAAAACTGCAAAGTCAGAATAAACATAAAAACACACACCCTTGCTGTATAAAGACATCAAGGCACATATGAATGACGAGAAACTGACAAATTTTTGACACACAACATATTAACAGGCAGAAACATTGGCAAAAGTTGGTATATAGCTGTGGTTGTGTTTACATTTAAAGTCCAGTGTACAGAGTTAAGGCTTTCACTGGGACAAAAAGTTCAGGAATGCATTTAGTCATTTACATTTTTTTAGTCATTTGAAACATGTGAATGCATGTTTCTTAAATTTGTTCTACAGCTGTTTTGTAGTGTAGCCCAGAGAAGCATAATCTATCAGAAAGTAAACCAAAGCTCAGAACAAAACAGGATTGGGAAACAATACATAAATGCACCATACTACTTTGATTAAACAATTTTTTGAAGTCAGTCATAAAACTCTGTGTGGCTAACACACACAGGGCACAAACTGATACTGTAATCAAGCTGAGTTGTAATCTGTCAGATAATTATTTTGTGTGATGGAAGTTTATAGGTGTCAGGACTCCAGTCTGATTATCCCGGGTTTGTATTGTTTTTATGTTTTGTTGTAGCACGTGATTCGTTTGACAGTTTGCCACGTGCTCCATTGTCCGCGTCTACGCCGCCCTCTCGTTGTTGTGTCGTTGTCACAACAGGAAAAAACAGTTTTCTGACGTTACCGGAGCAGTTGTCAAATTTGTTCAGCCTTAGTCCCATCCCGCACCTGGTTTCAGGCTGTGTTCCGTCTTTGTGTTTTTGTTTTGTCTTTGCAGTATTTCTCGTGCCCATCCTGAGTGTGGACCCTGCCCCTCGTCCCGCCCGTCTCCTACCACCCAGTCTCTGCATCTCCACCCATCCGTTTCCGTCAACCACGCCTCCTGCCCTGCCCGCCATCCTCCCGAGGTTACACTGCTGTCATTCTCTCCCCCGCCTGCGCCAGAGTTGTAACCCCTCCCCCTATGGACTGAGTCACCTGTCCTTGGACTTCGTTCATCCCTGTGCTTGTTGTCAGATAATTAATAAACTTCACTTGCATTTGGATCCCCCTTATCTGTGTTTCCTTCACAATAAGATATTAATATGTAATCTCAAGTCAGCCATTCCACTGGTCACTTAAGTGTGCTAGGAGGATTTTCTTTCAGAAGGCCCAAATAACAAAACTGAAATGGAAAGCCCATGAAAGGGCAAACCACAGCGGATAAAAAAACAAAGCCACATGAGCAAAACATCAACCGCAAGACCATCAAATTCTAGCCTAACCAGGCACACCTACTAAAGGAAAATGAGGATAGCCCAATATTATATATAAACCTCTATAATCACTATGCAATAATGACAATATTATATATAAACCTCTATAATCACTATGCAATAATGAGTTTTATTAAATGAGTGTAAACGTTATGAATGGAATGAGCACAATATGATTGCAAATGAAATAGTTGATCATCTCTTTGCTTCTCTCATAAATCAGAGCTTGCCAAAAGTAAAATCAACTAAGACGTATGTGGTGTTATTGTTTTAATTAGAAAATATTCAAATAAATTTTATATACATTACATAGTTTAACATTGTGTTATAGAAGGAATATAGCTTTCCTGTAGCTCAGTGGTTAGAGCATGGCATTAACAATGCAAAAGTCATGGGTTTGATCCCAGGGATTGCGCGTGCCAAATGCATAAATGTAAATGGGATTCTTATTAAATTAAACCTATGCAGTAAAAAGGCTATTTCTGAGATTTATCTAAAAACAGATACAGACAGAAATAATTTTGAGATGGCGACAGATAAAAACACAGACACAGATATAGGTTACATTCCAATCAGCTCCCTAGTTCAAACATCAGGGCACTGATCAGGAAGTCGGCCATTTTAAGGGCTGTCTCAATTGCAAAATTGTTCCAGTGCACTGGACAATGAAACTGAAACACTGGCCAATTTAGTGTTGGAGGTTTCATAGCTAAATTTGATAAGCCTGGTGGCCAATCTTCATTGATTGTACATTCCACCAGTTAGAGCAGAGTGTGAAGGTTTAATTAGCAGAGTAATAGCACAGTTTTGCTTAAAATATTGCAATGCACACAACATTATGGGTGACATATCAGAATTCAAAAGAGGACAAATTGTTGGTGCACGTCTTGCTGGCGCATCTGTGACTAAGACAGTCTTTATGATGTATCAAGAGCCACAGTATCCAGGGTAGTGTCAGCATACCGCCAAGAAGGATGAACCACATCCAACAGGAATAACTGTGGACGCAAGAGAAAGCTGTCTGTTAGGTATGTCCGGGTGCTAACCTGGATTGTATCCAAAAAACATAACACCACAGCTGCTCAACTTACTGCAGAATTAAATGTGCACCTCAACTCTCCTGTTTCCACCAAAACTGTCAGTCGGGAGCTCCACAGGGTCAATGTACATGGCCGGGGTGCTATAGCCAAACCTTTGGTTACTCGTGCCAATACCAAACGTCGGTTTCAATGGCGCCAGCAGTGAAAATCTTGGGCTGTGGACAATGTGAAACATGTATTGTTCTCTGATGAGTCCACCTTCACTGTCTTTCCCACATCTGGGAGAGTTACGGTGTGGAGAAGCCTCAAAGAAGCGTACCACTCAGACTGTTGCATGCCCAGAGTGAAGCATGGGGGTGGATCAGTGATGGTTTGGTCTGCAATATCATGGCATCCCCTAGGCCCAATACTTGTGGTAGATGGGCACGTCACTGCCAAGGACTACCGAACTACCAGGAAACGTTTTCCTCCACCAGCATCACATAGTGACCTGGCCACTATTCTGCACTATTCTGCTCTACCAGTTGAGCTACAGAAACACAACAATAAAAACAATGGCAATGTCTTAAATCCATGTTTACACTGTGATGTTAATTGTACATAAATTAACAAAAATATGGTGCATAAAATAATAACAAAAATAATCAATGTTAATGTTATGTTATCAAATCAATGTTACAATGTGATGTTGTTTCAACATCGTGTTTGCTCCCTCAGATACACACTGAACATTACAACAATACAAACATAAAATGTTCAACAATGCTTTATCCTAAAATCATGAGTGATCTCCTTAGATTCATTAAGGCATGCTGAGTCACACGATATCAAGTTTTCTCTAGTCTGTCATTTTGGGAGTCGCCATTTTGAATTTTGCATTGAAATTATTTTTATTTTATCATTACAAAACTTGTTATGGTTCATTGAAACCATGTTCTGAGAGGACCTTTAAAGGTTAGCGCTCTCTGGGTCCGTACCCCTTAGTGGTCAAGAAATATAAAGACATTTATGAATTTGCTTAAAACAAATAAATATTTTATATTTTGTCATTTAACTTCCATCATTAGGTTTGTTGGCTTATGCAGAGTCCTACAATACCAAATTTGCCATATTTTACTTCCTATCCACCATATTGAATTTTATTCCAAATCTACTTTTGGAATAAAAAGACAGGCTTTTTAAGACAGGCAGCCTTATAGTACTTATAGAAAAATATAGTACAAAGTTGTGAAATTTGGCACACAGAGGACAGTCTGAAATGTTACCACAGCACTTCACTCACATTTATGCTAAAACTGAACTGTAAGTCTTGGAAACAAATGAGCCACAAAATCCGTGGCTCATGCCGATTCCAACATAAAACTTTGGCCTAAAATCATAAAAGGGGTCTAAAAAAATCATAAAAATCTGACGTTCCTTGATCGGCCATTTTGGAAGTTGGCCCTTTTGAATTTTGCTGTAAAATCTTATGTATGCAATGGTGTATCTTTACAAAACTTGGTATGGTTCATTTTCCTCATTGTCTGAGGATATTTACAAAGTTCGGAGCCTTCTAGCCCCCTAGTGGTCAAAAGTTATTTATGAAACTATTTGTGAACATTTATGAAACTGCTTATAACTTTTGATTCATTTGCCTTTTTGCCATTATCTAGTCACACTCCTGACAAAAAGTTCCTAAAAAATCGTATTAATAAATCTCGAGTAAGGCATGATTCCAGTAATTGGCCACTAGATGGTGCTATAAAATGGCTATAACTGCAATTATTTGTCCATTCAATCTGAAAATTGGTAAGCAGTATCTTTTTCCAAGGCACTATCACCGTCATATTTCATGAGAACATTGACCAATCTTGAGAAACATGGCCACCATCTGCAAATGAATTTTGAGCACCTATTAGACAAGGTTAATGAAGGCAGATTGGAACAACTTGACTGATGACCTCAATGTTCTGTGAGAATTTTAAAAGACATTGGCACTTGGGGGGCACTATCTTATTTTTCAAGTGGGTTAATGATTGCATATCATGCTACACTTAATAAACAGACAAAATATTAATATCATTATGTTGGATCTCCTTATTCTGAACAACTTTGCCTCTACAACCAAAGTTGCTTTCAATTAAATCTGTCTTTAAACATTTGAGGTTATTTGAAAAACATACTTTTGCACACTAGTCCTAGGTTTTGCACTCAACCTAAATAAATTCAGTGCAGCAGAATTCTATGCTGAACTTTCGCATTTGGAAATCTTAAACTAACCAAGCTCACACATCCTGTGATACTAAATAAGCATGCAAAATTTTGTGGTGATTGGGCAATAGATGGCACTGTGACGGTTGCAAATATTAAAAATTGGATGTTTCTAATAAAATGTCTAATGAAAACATTGTTTAGTAGGCTTTTTAGACATGCGATAAATAATTCGTATTATCTTTAGATGCACACATCTTAAAGCTGTTATGAACCAGTGAGGGAAGAACCCAGTTGCAGATAAGCGTCCACAAAAGTATATTTTATTACCAAAAAAAACATGAGGGGGCAGAACAAAAAACAATCTTAAATACTTGAACAAAACCAAAACAAGACTAGATTGTTATATTTAGTAGAGCTCTTGGAATAACAAGACACTATACATGAGCCAAAGCTCAACAAGAAGCAAGGGCAACAAACATCAACCAATAACAAACACACACCAGCACAAGACAGCAGACACAAAGGCATTCAATAGGGAAGCAAACAAGGCCAAGGTAACAAGGGCAGGCAGGTGAGAGGCATAAACCAAGGATTGAATAATTAACAAGGAAACAAGAGGACGGGGTCGAGACTCAAGACCAGGGGTCTGTTCTTCGTACCTCGCTAACTAAGGCCCCGTTTACACTGCAGGTCTTGATGCCTAATTCCGATTTGTTGCCTATATCCAATTTTTTGGACCGTCTGTTTACAAAGTTTTTTTAATTGTGACCCATATCCGATTCGTGTGTTTACACTTGCTATAATATCGCGCAAGCTCAAAGGTTTTTTTTGCACGACACCGTAGCCAAGATGGACGAACGCGAAATTTGTTTAATGATAGCTTTGCGATGTATGCAAAGTTCGCCAAACAACACCATGATTTTGAGGCGAAGGAGGAGGAAAAGGGCCATCATTGCACCCTACACATTCCTCCTCCATGTTTCGTGTGTTTCTTGTCATTTAACTTTACGCTTCCACGCGTACTTCCCACATGACGTCATTAAACCGCGGAGAAGTACCAAATTGTCACAGTTTAATGACATACAGAACGCAATGCCTCAGAAAATCCGATCTGCCTGTTTACATTATAGTCGCATTGGCCCATATCTGATTTATATCTGATTTATTTCCACATATGAATAAGGCCTGAAACCGATCTCGAAATATCCGAATGCATGCGTTTTTTTTCATGTTTACACTGTCACAGAATAGATCCGATCGGTGTCACATATGAACCACATATGAAACGGGGCCTAAGTTAGCTGGACGATAGCTGTTGACGATTTCGTGATCTTGGATCGTTCGGTTCTTCGGCGCTCATCCGGGACTTGCTGTCATAGCAACAGATCCATAAGCGTAAACCTGCTCGGGAGCAGGCTTACTTTATGTAAACAGGATTAGATCGCGGCCACTCGGTTATGTCCGCTTCATTTATACGAAAGCAACAGCGATAT